>JAEIFU010001383.1:0-70831 GCA_018904235.1 Lordiphosa stackelbergi | reverse complement strand
GAGAGGCTGGACTGAGGCTGGGCCCGATGCTCTTGATAGGCAGGCGCCGCTGGCAAGTGAATGGCGTTGCCAGCGATTTGGGAATCAGAATTTGCACAAAGCTCAGGCCACTGTGCACAGAGCCAAGGGGATGGAGGGGGGAATGACACGTCGGCGGGGCTCCAGAATTTATGGCCACATTCAATTGTCAAGTTTATGTGACTTGAGGAGTATCGGGGCAGCATTTGCATAAGAGAAGCGCGAGCGGCTGAGCGGCTTCGCTAGAATTCTTTGGGTCTTTGGGCATTTGAAAGTCTCATTGTCAGTCGTTGGCATTTTCTGCTCTTTTTATGCCCATTAAAAGGAGGGTATCATCAAGATGGGCAAGTGGTTGTAACAGGCAGTTTGAGACAAAACTTTTAAGTTTTTAACATATTTGAAGAGTTTTTTCAGTATTTTAAAGGAAAGAATAATTGTGTGATTTATTTTTCAAATTTGAATGCAAGCAAATGAAGGAGAACACTCAAAAATAAAATGTAGAGCAGCGGTGGGCACGCCTTTGCTCCAGAATTTCTTTTCGGCAATTTTACAGAAAAAAAAATTTTGAAATTTCAAACGAAGAAGAATTCGGTCAATCCCGGATTTTATTCAACCAAGTACGAAGGGATTGACTCAAATACCGATATTTTAATCTCTCGATCGGGTGAGCTTGATTTAAGCTCGAAATTATTATGTTTCAAAAACACTCGAAATTGGTTTTAGCTTTTTATTATAACTCTACTTGATGCCACATTCGGATCCAATCAAGAAGGTCCGAAATGGACTTAAGCTCTATATTTGTACTTAATCTGTCATGTTCTCAGTTCTACTTCCACAAATATTTTGTGATTTAGAGTCTGAATCTAGTACTGTCACAAAACTTTTGTGAAAGTGGAATTGAGAACATGGCTAAATATGATCTCGAAATTGGTTTGGTGCAAGAATACCCAATATATGACACTGAGCTCTATATGAACTATATGCCCTATATTGACTTGAACTCATTTCGACATTCAAACTCATTTCGGACCCAAAAAAAAGCATCTCATAAGAACACCATGCAACAACGATTTTTTTAAAATATCCTTCCGGTTCTATCTTCAGCTTCTCATATCGGGAGTCCTATAACTAGTAGGGAATTCATACACAGAAAAAAACAGATCACGATATTTAGTATCATACAGGTATTTTTAGTATCAAATCGTCCTTCATCTGAAAATATCAAGATGATAGTATAGCGTCCATATGTTTAGGTTGAAATAGTACCATATTGATATGAAAATTTTTTATTACTTCGATATTCGTAAAGAATTTGGTTTTTTTGTGTGGCAAAAAAACTCACACCAGAAGAATTTTTGTTTGTGTGCGTACCCATTTAGCCTAACTGTACAAGTAAGAGAGATTTTCTTAGTTTAGTTTTACACTGGCTCTACATTTTTATTTGCTCTGTCGCTATTTTCTTCTAACTCCGTACTTACTTTAATGTCGAAGCAGAATTATTTGATTTTCAAGTAGGATCCGCCCTTGAAATGAGCATTTTCACATTGACTCAAGCATTTTTTTTAGGATTGTTCCTTTCCTTGTTTCCTTTCGTACTTATTTCAAGTACCATCAAGTATCAAATCTGCCTTTATCTAAAAAATAACCAGATGATATGTTCAAATATATGACTTTTACACTTCGATCTTATAAAAGTGATACTTTTTCAAACCAACAATTTGATGTTTATTAATATCAATGAAATATTTTGATAGAACCAAAGTTAATTTACATAATACCTGTTGGAAATGGTTTATATATCAAACATCTGTTTTTATAATATCAAAAGGGTGTTATTGATATATAAATATTGTTGATTTTATGATCAATAATACACCTGTATAATATCAATTGGATTTATTTATAATACCGTGTTTATGATATCAAAAGTATTTAAAGACCAAACGCTAGAGTGATACAGACAATAAAGAAAAGGATTTAGGGTTAGGTGTGTTCTTGGGTTTATTAAGCGCGAAACATATATGATGAAGATTTTTACACATTTTTTGTCCGTCCTAGTCCTTAGTACGGATCATGTTTGTGGGCTCCGCAACATTCGACCCATCAAGATTGCTCTCCGTGGTTTAAGCTGGAATCCTGAGGTCCGTTTACCATTGCTTCCCTCCCTTATTCACCGTAGAGTTATGCTTGGAGTAATTTTTATACCCGTTACTCTTAGAGTAATAAGGGTATACTAAAGTCGTGCAAAGGAATCATTTCCAACCATATAAAGTATACATATTCTTGATCAGCATCAACAGCCGAGTCGATTTAGCCTTGTCCGTGGGTCCGTCTGTCTGTATGAACACCTAGATCTCAGAGACTAGAAGAGCTAGAGCCACCAAACTTGACATGTAGACTTCTATTGCCCCCCACAATAAAAAATGTTGAATAACTCCCACATTTTTTAAGATATCGAGTTCAAACGCTGTTAAACCTTTCATTTCATGAGTAAAGTGTATATCGAAGTCGGTTGGAGCCGGCTATAACTTACACTCTCGTTATACATAGACTGATTAATGGCTCATGTGAGTTGACTCATGTAAGTTGGTTGGCAAAATTAACCTCAACGTTCCTATAAGACCAACTCGTAATTTTATACCCCTATCACTGAATCGTTGTACCACTTACTATGCCCTGCAAGAACCGTTTCGTGTCCTCTGTACTGATTACAATAAACTCTACCGAGTAATCAACTCGGAAGCTTCTCTTCCTGTTTTAAAAACTACTATTTTAACTTATTTAGCCCGTAGTTAACATTACTTTATATTTTTCATCGCGATTTCGTGTCAAGTTATTGGCTGCGCCTCTCGGTCGGTTGGGCGGGAGGTGGGTTGCTCTTTTGCCTGGGGTTGCCTCGGCTTGGTGTCGCATGGGCCACTTGAACGTACTGCGCATTGTACGACAAGGTCCAACGATAGCATTCTGTTATTCATACTTATTATTTATTATATTTATTTTTTATAGATTATATTCTCAAAATAGTGTATATGTAATGGTATTCTTCAATTCTTTATATTTATATTTAAAAATTTTTTCTTCGGGTTTTTGTTTTATTTATCAATTTTATTATAATTCCAATGAATGGTAGGGCCTTCGAGACTCATTAATGAAAATAAATTTATGAAATATTTGACCATGGTCTGAAAAAAGAGCAAAGCATAACAAACGTTTTTTTCGAATGTAGCCGAATTTCAAAAAATATTACAAGAAAATTTAAAGAACAAAAAAAACGATCGTATTCGTATTCTTTTTCAAGTTAGGGCAAGTCACATCACTTTGATCATTTCACATATCAATATAACAGTTGTAGTATCAATGTAATACTATAGGATCATATTGATATTAAATAGTATTACTTTGATATGAAAATATTGATATTGTTTAAATTATATTGAAATACCAACTTGATTTTTGATCTTATTTTCTTTGTGTACAACTCGTACTTAAAATTTCAATCCGAAGGTTAGGATCAATTCAGTCGTTTTCAGCTTGAGACGGAAATAGACAGAGAGAGAGAGAACAAGACTGACACTGGAAAGCCTTAGGATACAACAAAGGGGAGAGAGCGGGCAATAAACCACATAGACGACTTAGAGCAAATCAGTTACATGTACTCGATGGCGATCGATAAAAGAAAATAAAAATCAAAGTACACAATTTTCAAAACGAAACAATACAATGGGACTACTTAAGATTAATTACAATCTAACGAAGATAACGACGGTGGCATAGGGAATTTTGTGATGTATATATGCATGTATGATATGTTGTTAGAATGTTTTTATATTAATATAAAATAACTGCAGAGTCCCTGATGAAGGTGCAAAATGCGACCGAAACGCGTAGGAGGAACAATTAAAAAAAAATTATATTTTATTTTGGATAAGGGACACTAGAGAAAAATCTAGAATTTTCGTACTTAAATCAATTCAGTTTCAAAATTTCAATGAGCTAGAAAATTCTTGATTTAAGTACGAAAATTCTTGATTCAAGAGCGTTTTTAAAAATCCCTAAATATACTAAATAATAACAAGCACGTTTTGGATATGTTACGAACGATTCGGAATATTTTTAGGATTTTAAAATAAACATGTAATAACATAATTAAGAACTTTATGTCCTTGTTGAAAAAACGAATAAAGCTTAAATATAGAACTTTGATACTAAACGTTCTTAACTTAAGCCTTTAAAATTCTAAAATTAATCCTCTTTGGTCTTAAACAGAAACTGATATGTGCTTCAAACATTACCTTTTCGCACTTGATTCCATCCTGTTGCACTCTTAATCAGTTCTATTTTATTCTTAAGTCAATCCCGATTCGCCAAATTTGTTCTCAAAACCAAAACATTTTGGGATTTGTTTTCGTTCTTATTTGTGTTAGCTAAGAGCGATTTATACTTAAAGTTAGAGCTCGCTTTTACATCAAGAAGGAAATGATCTTAATTTGAAACTTTTTTTTCTAGAATCAACATTTTTATTTCTATTTTTAAATTTTTAACGGTTAATTTTGAATTTAAGAACCAACCCTACTCAAACTAAGCATTTTCAAGTTGAAAATTTCAACAGATAATCTTAAAAATTTCTTTACCGAAAGAGAGCGAATCGTTAGAGCTTAATTTTGGTGTTTGACGGTCAACACAACCCACATAAGCAACCACGAGCTTGATTTCAGTTTCTCATTTATTTTTCTGTGTAGCGTCATTCAGACGCACAAGTAATTTGCCTTACTTTAAAGTGCTTTACAACAACAAAAATCCATGCGTATTGGCGCCGAGGCTTACAGGCAGACGGCACAACAAGTGCAATTGCCTTGCTGGTTTAGGGTAACCTATAGTCGTTATCTTACTTGTTTTTCTCCCTTTTTCTTTACAGAAGTCGCTTGGATGATTCTTTTGCTGCCCCGTCTTTTTGCATACAAATGACGAATTATGAGAATCTTATAAATTTGCCATTAAATTTTAATGAGAACAATGGCAAACTGGCTGCAGGCGGAGATCAGCTATTGAATAAGATGTCGCAGCGTGATTTCTCGGAGGTAAGTGGCAATTGAAGCAATTGACTGACCTTCCAAAACTGATCAAATTGCACAGAAACAACATCAAATTAAGCTAAAATGAAGGCAAAATGATTTCAATGTTGATTAACCGAGCGGCAAGACTACAAAAGGGCTAAGCTCCAGCCTCAACAATGAACACAGCCAAATTAAACAAAAGCCACAGCAAAGAGAGATAAAAAAAAAAAAAAACAACGACCAAACCCAGTCCCTGCTCCTGACCCTGACTCCAGGGGCCCTTTCATCATATTCCGCGCTGTCATGTCACCGGCTAAAACAACGACAACGTCAACGATGTTGGATATCCCCAGCTGCTGTCCACTCCTTGACTGACTGACTGTCTGTCTTCCTGTCTGTCTGTCCCTTTAGATAGGAAATGCTTCCCCGCCGGATAAGTGCGGATAAGTAAGCTTTCTAGGCTTTAGCTAATTATTTTATTACGCGTTAAATCGCTACAGAATTCTCCACTTGAGTCCAAGTGCAAAACATGCCAATGTGCGCCACAAGCCATCGTGAAATTGTTCGCATTCCAAAGCGGCGACTTTATCGATGGGCCTCCAGCCTCAGGTTGGTTTCCAGGCTAACACACACACACACACACACACACTCAACTTGAAGCCAAACTGCTGGCCTGGGTGCCACTTTTTTTTCAACCGGCGACCAGTTCTCGAATCGCAGGTTTTTCTTTTACATTCCTGGCTGACTCCAACTCCATTTGCAGCTCTCTCAGTCTCTCTTTGACTATTTTCTAAAATGTTTCATCTACAAGTACTTGGCTTGTTGTTGTGGCTCCGGCTCCACCAATTTAGTTGGAATTGTTGAAGCGAGATAGCAAGCGTATCATTTTACATGACTTCTCTATGTGCCATTTGGGCGCCAATTCCTAAATGACCACTGGCTGCTCATTGGAACGCGAAGCGAAAGGGCTACCAAGACGACGACTGTCTTTCAATTTGGTTTAGATGGAGGTTATCTGACAGCAGCAGTGTGGCTCCAGTGAAGTTAACTAGATCCTATATTAAGAGAGAGAAGAGAATCAAAAGGAAAAGTCTTAGGTTAGATGATGGAAAAACGGGAGGAAATATTGTTGACGCACCGAAAGAAGAAGCTGCACTCAAATTACGTTGAAACGAACTGAATCCATAAAGGTCCTTCGAGCCGGATATTGTGGAAACAGTTATGAACAGTTGTTGAAGGGTTCGACGTTAGGTCAAGAGTTCTACCATCATATCCATCATATACCATCATATACCATTTATACATTCCGCTTAAAGCTTAAGCTCTATTTACACGACCTGATCACTCAGCTGAGTTTTCGTCTAAGTTACTGTCAGACCGTGTAAAAAGGGGTCTGAGTAGACATGAAGCTACTCAGATGCGCGATCAGGCGAAATAGAACCGATTCTATTTGACCTGAGCACTCAGCTGAATGGCATCTATCGAATTACAGTGTGACCTAATTGCAGTGTGCTGGCGTTGCCACTTTCTGGCTGACCATATACTTACATTTGTTTTCGAACTTTAAATTAAATTTTGCGAAAGTATCCGGATCCTCGTATGGCAGTTCACACAACACAAGCTGAGCCACATCTCGCTTTTCTATTCTTCGTCTTAGCCAGTCACGGCTCCACATTGCTCGCTTTGTATACTTTCGTTTGTTATTTTGTACATTCTTTTTCGCTTCCATAGTTTTGTGCAAGTGCATTTCTCTTGCTTCATTTCGCTTTTTATTCTTCTGGTCTTCTTCTTTTATGTAAACAAAGCAACGTCACAATGTTCATATGAAGCATATGATTCCGATGATCCAATGGTTCTGTAACTCATCTGACTGATCAGGTCGTGTAAATAGAGCTTTTGTACTCAGATCAGCTAAATATTCCGACAGCGGAATTGACAATTTATTACGAGGGGGGTCAGCGTAGGGTCCAATGTGACCATGCAACACCGAAAGACCGTCATTCAACAGCTAAATACAACCAAATCGCAAATGGTCACAGTGTATTTTTATACTCTCTACCGAAGGTACATAAGGTATATTCAATTTGTGCAAAAGTATGTAACAGGGAGAAGGAACTATTTTCGACCCTATGAAGAATATATATTCTTGATCAGCATCGACAGACTAGTCGATATAACCATGTCCATCTGTCCGTCTGTCTGTTCGTCTGTCCGTCCGTCCGTCCATATAAACAAACAGATCTCAGAGATGGTAAGAGATAGAGGTTTGGCATGTATGGGACAAATGCTTTATATAGTTGCAGGCAGATAAAGTTTATTTTCAATTTTTGTAGGTAGATGATCCGTACCTTCTAGAGATAGTTAGTCATTAGGTTCTCAAGTTATGAGCAAATAAGTGAATAACCCCCCGTCAACCCCCTCTCACCCTTTCACAACCAACGCCGCACCATCTTAGAGAGAAAAAGAAACTTAGAGATGAGCGCAGCAGCAGCACTGCATTCAGCTCCTACTCTAGGTACAGAGTATATTATAGTCGGGCTTGACCGACTTTCTCACTTGTTTGTTATCAGGTCTGTTCCCATTTCCGAGTGGATTTAAAAAGTAAAACGATTGTATTTCCGAATCGTTTTCATTTGATGTTCCCGTTTCCGAGTGAAATAGAAATCGATTTACTTTTCGAATGAAAGTTCGAATCGTTTTCGAACTATAATTCAGAAATGGTATCATATACAATTTCGATCAGCATTGCGCATGCGCTGATGCGGAATTGCGAACAGCTCGGTTTCATTTCAATCGATTTTGATTTCGTCTACATGCAATTTCTGGGGTACAATTTAACAATAATTAATTTATAATCAAATTGATTGCCCAATATTTTTATGTTTACTTTAAAATCTTCTCAAAATATAACTTATTAATATAAAAATATTGGATAGATAAAAAATATAACCGTTGACATGAAAATTGTCAATTACTTTTCATTTCAATAAAATAACCCCAGCCGAACTCTTTCTTTGCTAGTTGAGTTCGCGGTTTAATTTTCATGAATTTTGCAATCTGGAAAAAATGACTGAAATATCTTGAATTGATTTAAAGAAACTGAAAAACAAATTTGTCATTCTCTGTAAAGTGTAAGCTTAAAAATCGAATGCTATGTAGCATGATATGAGTATGACAGTTAAGGCGTTCTCTCAGTGTGCCCTCTTCTCGGGACTCTACAGTTTTAGTGTGTTGCTGTCATTTGATTGAAAAGGTTGTGTGCGCACAAATATTTGTTTGTTTTGCCGACAGGGATTTCCAACCAATACTGTTGCGTATGTCGATGTAAAGCAGTGCCGGCCATCCATAGCTACCAAGAGCCGATGTCAGTTGTGAATCGGTGTGCACTGCATTGCAAGTAAAACGACTGTGATCTGGATAGAGCTCTCTTGTTCACCTAAAATTGGCCGGCACTGTTGTAAAGCTGGGTTCTCTCTCCAACACACAGTGAAGCATGAATTCGTCAAGTATTCGGTGTGAATTGGCTAGTATGTTCGTGCCCCAAGGGCTATGGCTAGGGAACTCTAATAAAAAGAATCTATCACGTGCTCCAAATGATGAAGAAATGGATTAGTCCATTGATATTCACAACGTCTGTTTTCGTTCGTCTCTCTGACTACTACTCTCTTGACTACTTATACGTTCTCTTCTGTCTCTCGAACAATCTATTATCAATGTAACCATCGTCTCTGTTTTAAGATACTATGACGCTAAGATACTTATCTATACATATGTGCTTATGTCAGTTATTTTCACATAATTCAAAAGATTTTGTTGAAGGTATACTAATAGGGCTTTTTCCACTGAGCAACATCCAACATCTAACATCTTGAAGCAAAATGTTTCTATTCCACACGTTCCTCATGAAATGAAGTAGTGACAGAGAAACTTGTCATGTATTATTAAATATTTATATTTTATATATTTTAGTCGGCAGGAAAAAGACTTGAAAACGCCTTGCACAGAAGCTATCTTAAGGACCATATTGATGACATGTGACAAAATCATGATAGGTGCTCGCCCCATTCCGAACATGATGCAGATCTTTCCACCTTTTACACAGAGGACCCAATTGACATTAATTCTGAAATTTCAAGCAGCAAATGCATCGATAATACCAATGCCATATACCAATATACCAAAACGGACTAGATCTGATTCTGATTAAATTAGCAAAAAAGATACTGGAGCATTAGAACTCGCAAAATATGTCACAAACGCCTAAATAATCTTCCTTCGGGATAAGGACCAATAAACTCTGCCTTTTAATCACCACCATGAGCTTCATAATCCTGATATTGTTAAGCAAATGTTAAATATATTTCATGCCAATTAATTTTTTCCAATATATTTTTGTGTAATTGATACAACTCATTTCTGAGACATTGACTGACGGATGTAAGATGTTAGATGTCGGCAGGGTGATTTCAATTTCACATCATCATCTAATTCCATGCGTTCCTCTAATATGTGCTGTGTGCAGAGACTATTAACAAGGTAGCCTCACTCGCTCTCTTCGCTTGCTTATTAAATGTCAGTCTGTAAACAACCCTTGTCAGCGACCCATCTCTACTGACGATGTTTTTGTGTTCTACAGTATAGAACAGTCTACAGTACAGTCTTTTGTACTAATTTTGACACATATAAGGAGTTGTGAGAGAGCGAATGCGACTACCTTGTTAAGTATACTTTGGTGTATACTAAACTTTTTTGTGGAAAATTTGCCTCAACGTATTTCCATCTTTCTGGCAATTTTCGGAGACGATCTCGAAAAAACGAAGCGTTATTTGATGCGATCCACGAAACGATCCCATTTTGGAGTTCTTCAAAAGAGAGAACATGCGTCATCGACTACTAACTAATTGTAGTCGGAAGGGGCAATGTCTGGGTTATACAGCGGGTGGGGTAGGACTTTCCATTTCAGCGTTTTAAGGTACTCTTTGACCGGCTGCGCAACATGTGGACGAGCATTGTCATGTTGCAAAATTACCTTGTCGTGCATTTGCTCGTATTCTGGCCGTTTTTGCTTCAATGCTCGACTCAAACGCATCAATTGAGTTTGGTAGAGTTTCCCTGTAATGGTTTCATCCAGTTGTAGCAGCTCATAGTACACCACGCACAATTGGTGACCCCACCAAATACAGAGCATGACCTTGCCACCGTAAATACTTCACTTTTGCATTGATCTTGGCGTATGGCCGGGCGGCTTGTATGATTTTTTGAGCTTAAAGCATGTTCCCCGTAAGCTTTTTGCAGCCTTCGATGCATTTTTCTTCAATTGAAAGCAGAAAAGTAAACTTTCCCGCAAATTGTGTTTTGTCCCCTTATTCGGAGTACACAAAAACTATGTTGTTTACACTTCAGCGAAACGACACATACATAAAAAGAAACTTTTCTAGTTTGGCCGTTCGTCTGGTGACCGCATATGGATCGTATTGAATAAGTCCAGAAGCGATTCTAGCGTTTTTCCCCTCGTGACTTAAACCCAAATTGGGTGCCAACCTTTGTTTTCGCTCCTAAGTTAATTATCATTGTTGATGTAGACTGTACAGAACTTTTTGTTCCATTTAGGCCAACTAAGTCCCCGCTTCCTTTATAAACGACCTTACAATTCTTATGCCCAGATACCGAAACCACAAAACATTTCTTTCAAAATCCGTTTAGATCAAAACTAGTTCCCTTTCCCCAAGTCTCATAATCTTCACGCTCATCCACTTTTCGGTACTTTGTGTGATGCGCTCTTCTGGCCAGTTATTATTATTTTTCTTTTTTTAGTCGACAGGATAACATCTGCTAATATAAAACGGCGCTCCCTTCCGCCGGAGATTGCGCTCCCTCTATCTCACTCATGTTGTTGTTGTGTTTTGTGCGTGTTTATTTGACTTTGACCATCATTGGCTGCCTCACTGGCAATCTGGTCTGTGAGATCAGAGCGCTAGCTACGCCAACGCTGGGCCAAACTCAAGCTATGTGGCAAGTTGATGAAGAAGAAAAAGAAGAAGAAGTTTGCATTTTGTGGCGGTTCGTTCCTTTGGCTTTGTTTCTTTTCGTTTTTTGTTTTTGGGAACGCCCTCTTCATTTGGCTTATCTTTTGGCTGGGGCTGTGCGCTTTTATAGTTGCATAAAACGTAAATTGCGTTCTGCATCTGTCAGATACTTTGTTGTTGGGCTGATTTATACGCTGAGCTGCCAGAAGGCCAATCTAAGCACGTTATCCGTAACTCACGCCCCACCGAGCAAAAGGCAACGGCACTTGTTGAGGAGGAGCACGTTTTCGAGGAAGTGCATGTGACTGGCTAATGCATTTGCATACTCATTGCATTTAATTGCTTCAAAAAATATGTAAAAATTTCCACGTCGTTGTCACGGTCTCGTCGTCGTCGTCGTCGTCCCTGGCCATGACCATAGACATTGGTGGCTTATGCCAAAAAAGGCTTCAACTTCAACACCTCTGTGGCCGCTCCTGCGGCTGCTACGCTGCTGTTGCTGGTCGTGGCTCAGTTCTTGGGCCACGAATTCGTGGAATTGCTTCCGCGTTTTGCCGAGCAGCGGGAGAGGCAACGGCCGTCGGGATTGGGAGCAGCAACAGTTGGCCGCTAAACGTGACTCAGTGGCCGCATACCTGAGCTGGAGCTAAAAGCTGGTGCGTCGGCATTTAACATAATTACAGCGCAGTGTTGACGGCACAGTGGAATAAACGCGATTACAATCGGCTATATTGTGTTCCACAGACAACTGAGTCAGTCTGTCAAGTTTCGCTCCAAAGACTCGCACCCGTTGTAAGCCATGAAAACGGAGCTCGAATCGAAACCGTACTCCGAAATGTTTTTCTAAAATTTAGGGTGATTTAAGACGGATTTTATACGGGAACTAACAGGTACCCGGCAAAACGAAGAAGCGAAACTTATTGACAATTGGCATCTATCAAATCTTCATCTAGAAAAATTCGCGATCGACTTCATAATAATCTAAGCTCATTATACAATTTCGACCAACACATCCCATTTATTCGTCTATTTACACGTCTGCATGTCAATCAAAACTCATATAAGAATATGTGAAAAGTTTCTAATATTTTTAAAACCGACACCTGCTATTTACCCGTCTTCAATTGCCAACCATCAAATCTTCGCTATAATCTAAACTCATTATAAAATTTTGCGAATTCCTGGTACGTTTGATCTACACTTCGTATTTAATCTATCTATATATTTAATGAATCATCTATTCACCCATTTTCACGACAATCTAAACCATTTTTGTCTGTATCTTTATATCTATAAAGAGAATGTCTTGACCAGAGGTCGCAAAAAACGGTCCCCCGTTTGCCTGTGTGAGAAAACAACCTTGTTCGTGAGACCACATTGAATTGAGGTATCGAAACAACCTTCAACTCCACTCTCTGCCTCTCTTTGGTTGTGAGAGAAAAGAAACACATATTTATACACTTGAAAAGTGTATTATAATTTTGCCCAGAAGTTTGCAACGCATAGAAGGAATCATCTCCGACCACATAAAGTATATATATTCTTGATCAGCATGACGAGCTGAGTCGATTAAGCTTTGTCCGTCCGTCTGTCCGTCCGTCCGTCTGTCCGTCTGTCTGTTTCTACGCGAACTAGTCCCTCAGTTTTTGAGCTATCGAGCTGAAACTTTGCACAAAGTCTTCTTTTTACTACACGCTGCTAATATGTCGGAACCGACCGGATCGGATGACTACTTCTTGTAGCTGCCATACAAATGTTCGTTCGGAAAATGGGTTTTAGTAAGAAAAACTGTTTTGTTCTCAATATTACTGCTCTCAAACACGGTCATGGGTAATATGTAATGTTTTTAAGCTGATCTGCGAAGTTTGGTCGAAGTCGCTAACCGTTGAGACAAGCTATTTCAGATGTATCAAAACTTCGGTACAGACGAAGTTAGCTTTGCCTTTCTCGTTTTTTTTTTTTCTCTCCAGGTCTACCTCGGGCCCATAATGCAACAAAGAAGGTGAGGCGCTCAGCGAAACTTTTAGAACTAAGCGCTTTTGCTTAGAGCGCGAGTGCTAAAAAGCAATGAAGGAACAACAAAAACAACTTAGCGATCAACGCAAAAAAAACAACCATTTAAATTCCCGTCGGCAAAACAAAAAAAATGCGTGCGCACCAACGACCATCTTATATTTAGACTGCAGATTTGCTCGGTCGAACCCAGTTTAGTTTCAGACAGAAACCATCTTCGTCACGAACTCGAACCGTCTGAACCCCGTCTCACTCCAACCCATCAGCCTTGCTTTGGCGCAAGCAAAACACAACCGCGGCAGAGCAAGACAGGGCGAGGAACGAACCTGAGCGCCCTAGCAGCGCAGTTGACAGCGAAGAGGGACTGAGAAAATCTGCTATCTAGATTTTTCTAATCTGTGTGTCAACTGCTCAATAAAATTTTCAAAAGCAAGCTGACAGTGCTCTCTGTGTTCCTTATGACAGTCTGTTTATATCACTGCACAGTATAATGGTGGTATATCGACATCTGTCGGTCAAATCACTCATTACGGATTCGTTTGCAACCACTTAAATTACAATTTATTTAAAACTATCTCAATTTAGTGTTTTACACGAGGATTTCTCCGGAAGCTAATGTTTGTTGTTGCCCAACTCACTCAAATTTAGCAATTTTGCTACCAGTTTAATTCTACATGTATGCCAACTAGGTGTATGACAGTATTTTTTTGTTACTAGATGACAATTTCAGTGCAGGGTAACTCTGGTGCTCTCTTGAGTCTGCAACCTTTTCAACAAACATTTTTATATTCTGTACCCATTAAAAATGGGTAAAAGGGGATCATGAAGTTGTGCAAATGTATCCAACAGGGAGAAGGAAACATTTCCTACCCTATAAAGTATATATATTTTTGATCAGCATCAACAGATAGTCGATTTGGGCATGTCCGTCCCTCTGTCTGTATGAACGCGTCGATGTCAGAGACTATAAGAGATAGAGGCACAAATTTTCGCATGTTAATAGGTGCATACCGTGATCGAGTTTGTTTCAGATTTGCAAAATTTCCCCCCTCCCCCCGCAAAAAACTGTCAGAGCCCCAATTCTATTGGCTATTGTCTGCCACCCACTCTGGCTGGACAACATGCACTGCACGATGTTGTCGGCTGTCAGCTTGAAGCATCCGTGTTCCGTCAACATTTGGGAAAGGTAAAAGTCTACCTGGCCGTGTTTTCTGTTCAGCCAGGGTTCGGTTTCAGCCGGTGAGTCCACCTACCGCTTATACCGCGATCCCATCTGTTCTGCCATGGCGAAACTGTTAAGTCACGCTGTGTCCTGCTTCCTGTGCGTCCGTTCCGTCTTTCCGCTGCTAGCAGGTCTATGGGGACTAGTCCCCGCTTGCAAACGATATCGCAAATGAGTGAACTGCGATATTTAACCCCGACAAAACTCTCGCAATCGGATCCAAAAAGATAGAAATATGATTCATATGTCGTTCAGTTTGTGTGCATTTCGATAGTCGCAAGAAATAGGTTAGCGAGCGTTTTACGATACTTTCGTAATATTTCTAGCGAGCCAGACACCACAATATTTCCTAAATATTTACCCCCTCTTATTTCTATTTCATTGTTTGTTTTGAACGGCACTCGACCCTATCGCAAAAGCTCTCGCCGGAAAGCTCGGGTGTGCGTTTTTGACAAAAACTTAACCTCATTTTTTTGCACACAAGCTATTTTTTGTAATAATACAACAATATCCCAAAAAACTCCCTGTTACCGGTGGGGTAAAACAACAAAATATGTTTTTTGTTTTTTTGGGTTTGAGTATGTGTGTGTGTTCGTCAATTGTACAGGGTATATTGAAGTCGGGCTACTCGACTGCAACGGTCTTACTTGTTAAAGTTTGCTCTTCGTGAAGACCGCATTTTATGAGCGATCTCAGACAGCAAACTGACCATTGGTTCACAGTTATTTACGAGCTATGGTCCTGGCTGACTGAGGGAGGGCAATAATCGCACAGCCTAAACTGTAAGAGATAAAAAGCTGAATTTTGGACAGGAGTTTCTATTAGTGGTGAAAGTGCGCACTAAGACGGGTATTTGGAAAAATCCACCCGATAAAGTCGGAAAAAGCGTGGGAAAAGTTTGTATGGGGAATATTTTATTTTCATCCGATTGACTTGAAACATTGGTTTTTAAGCAAGTAAGCGAATTAATTTGACCAGTGTTTCTACCAATTTTTGGAAAATCCACCCACGAGGAAAATGGCCGGAAAATTCTGCATGCAAAAAACTATTTTTCATCCGATCGGCTTAAAACTCGGTTGGTAAGAATAGAATACGAAATAGTTTGAAATGTGATTTTCAGATGATGAAAAATATGACCCAACGGTCGGAAAATTTTCGGAAAATGCTGCATGAAAAACACCTTTTTCATCCGATTGGCTTGAAACTCGGTTTTTAAGGATAAAATACGAAATAATTTGCAGTGTGATTTTCCAATGTCGGAAAATCCGCCCTCCGCCGGAGAAAAATGCCCGGAAAATTTAACATGCAAAATAACTATTTTTTATCTGATTGATTTGAAACTCGGTTTGTAAGGTCAAAATGAGAATTGATTTGTGATTTCATTTTCCGATGTTGGAAATACCGCCGGGATGCCCACTGGGAAGTGGGTGGGATGGGACGGAAGAGGGTAAGATGGGAAGTGAAAAGAGATAGCATAGAAACAGACGGACATGGCTGTATCAACTCAGCTCGTCATGCTGATCAAGAATATATATACTTTATGTGGTCGGAGATGCTTCCTTCTATGAGTTACTAATATACCCTCTCCAAGGGTATAAAAAATACCTTCACGTTATTACAAATTTACCCACTGTGGGCTGACAGCTTCCCCAAAGTCTCCCAACAGATGTGCAATCAACTTGCTTTTTGGTCTCCCCATACCTTGATCTCGTCATCCGAGCGCGTGTGTGTGTGTGTGTGTGTTTATTGCTCCACTTAAACTGCCTCTTGGAATGCTTTAGCTAATTCTTTTATTATTCTTTTCGTCTTTTACCACTTTTGACAGAACGAACCGGAATGTACGCCGGAGCTACCTGCCGCAAATCGTGCCCTCTTCCTGGAGAAGGTGCGTCAATCGAATGCTGCCTGCCAGAGCGGGGACTTTGCCACCGCAGTTCTACTCTACACGGATGCCCTACAACTGGATCCAGGCAATCATATACTGTACAGCAATCGTTCGGCAGCCTTGCTGAAGCAGGGACAATTTGCCGCAGCTCTGCAGGATGCCACCCAGGCTAGAGATTTGTGTCCGCAATGGCCGAAGGCATATTTCCGTCAGGGTGTGGCCTTACAGTGCCTGGGTAGATATGGTGAGGCTTTGGCCTCTTTTGCTTCGGGCTTGGCCCAGGAGCCCAGCCATAAGCAACTGTTGGCGGGTCTAATGGAGGCCTCACTCAAGAGTCCACTGCGTCCGGCTTTGGAGCCCACACTGCAACAGCTGCGTGTAATGCAGCTGCAAGAGTCACCGTTTGTGGTCAGTTCGGTGGTGGGACAGGAACTGCTGCAGGCGGCACAGTATCAGGCAGCGGTCTCGGTGCTCGAGGCGGCCCTGCGCATAGGCAGTTGCTCCCTCAAGCTACGCGGATCCGTGTTCAGTGCCTTGAGCTCGGCACATTGGGCCTTAAATCAGCTGGATCAGGCCATTGGATATATGCAACAGGATTTGGCGGTGGCCAAGTCGTTGGGTGATACCGCTGGAGAGTGTCGTGCACATGGAAATCTGGGTTCCGCCTACTTTAGTCAGGGTGCCTACAAGGAGGCCCTTACGGCACATCGCTATCAATTGGTTTTGGCCATGAAATGCAAGGATACACAGGCGGCCGCCTCTGCCCTAACCTCTCTAGGGCATGTGTACACGGCCAGTGGAGATTACCCCAATGCCTTGGCCTCGCATAAACAGTGTGTGCAACTGTTCAAGCAGCTGGGCGATCGTTTGCAGGAAGCGCGAGAGATTGGCAATGTGGGAGCGGTGTACCTGGCCCTGGGAGAGTGTGAGGCAGCCTTGGACTGCCACTCGCAGCACTTGAGATTGGCACGCAAGCTGCACGATCAAGTGGAGGAGGCACGTGCCTATTCCAATTTGGGTTCAGCCCATCATCAGAGACGTCAGTTCACCCAGGCGGCGGCCTGTCACGAGCAGGTGCTGAGAATAGCCCAGGCTTTGGGTGATCGCAGCATAGAGGCGCGTGCCTATGCGGGTTTGGGACATGCGTCCAGATGTGCCGGCGATGCGAATGCCTCGAAAAGATGGCATGAACGTCAACTGGCCATGGCTTTGGCGGCACGCGATAAGCTGGGTGAGGGCAGAGCCTGTTCCAATCTGGGCATAGTCTATCAACTGTTGGGGGCACACGATGCGGCCCTTAAACTGCATCAGGCTCATCTAAGCATAGCTCGTTCCCTGTCCGATCGTGCGGGTATGGGCCGAGCTTATGGTAACATGGCCAGGATGGCTCATATGGCTGGCTCGTATGAGGCGGCGGTGAAATATCATAAACAGGAACTGGCCATCAATCAGGCATTAAATGATCGCAGTGCCGAGGCTGCCACTCACGGTAATCTGGCGGTGGCCTATCAGGCTCTGGGAGCTCATGACGCTGCCTTGGCTCACTATCGTGCGCACTTGGCCACTGCTAGATCTTTAAAGGATACGGCTGGAGAGGCTTGTGCCTTGCTCAATTTGGGCAATTGTCTGAGTGGTAGACAGGACTATGAGGATGCAGTGCCACATTATGAAAGCTATTTGATGTTGGCCCAGGAACTGGGTGATGTGGCCGCCGAGGGTAAGGCCTGCCATCTGCTCGGCTATGCTCACTTCTGTTTGGGCAACTATCGTGCTGCAGTGCGTTATTATGATCAGGATTTGGCCTTGGCCAAAGATGCCCAACATCGTCCGCATATGGGCAGGGCCTATTGTAATCTGGGATTGGCTCATTTGGCTTTGGGACACACGGCCGCCGCCCTGGAGTGTCAGCAGCTGTTCTTGGCGGTGGCACATGCCACCAATCAGTTGCCCGCCAAGTTTCGGGCTTTGGGCAATATTGGTGACATTTTGATACGCACGGGAGCACATGAGGTGAGTTAAACTTTAAAAAGGACCAAAGGCGTCTTAACTTATTTGAAAAAAAAAACTTTTCTAAACATTTTAGAAATTTATTTTCTAAAATTGAAAATGTGTTCAAAATTTTAGTGAAATTTTTCTAAAAACTTAGAAAGTTTTTCTTACATTTAGCTAAATGTATAAAGTAGTGTTTTCCAAAAATTAGGCAATTTTTCTCAAATTTAGGGTGAATTCCCTAAAAATTAGAAAGTGTTTTCTTAAATAATTTTCTATTTTTCAAGTACATAAACAAATTTTCTAAAATCTAGGCTCATCCAAGAATAGAAATTGTTTTCTGAAATATGTTGGAATATTCCCTAAAATAATAAAATATATGGTTCATTTGTAAAATTTTTTATATTGTTTTAAAAATTTTATATACAATAAAATTTTTATAAATTATTTGAAAATTAAGTTTCACGCAGTTCTAAATATTGCTTAGCTTATCAAATACTCCAGTATAGGGGACATACCTTTATTTTTATTTTGGTGTAATTTATCCACTGAAGGATGATTTTTTAATTCTCCTAAGATTTCCAAATCATGAACTTGTTTCGGGAGTCCTCAATGGTCAAATTATCGAACCCCTAACTTTTGTCACTCTATTTCCGACGGTTTTAATATCAGTAGATGACCAAATCAAAAATTATTCGCCCAAGATTAGATTTTAGAATATTTTAATTATGGCATAGCTCGCAATAAACTGTGAACACTAGACCGTACCTGCCTTATATGAAAAGTAATTTTTTTGTCGAGTTCTTGGCAACATGGCTCAAAAAATTCTGTATATTTTATAGAAAATTTGTCAAAAATCCGAAATCAGATATATTGAGTTTTGATGGCCTCGAGAAGGCTTTTAAAAGTTCCAATTTCCTCCGGTCTAGTGAACACGTGTCTCCAAAAACTGTTCACAACGAAAAGAGGTTGACAAAAGACACATTCAATTCTGTTTTCGCTCATTTGACGAGACGCTCAACCAAAGAGCGCTTTGTTCGTTTCTGTTTTGCTCATGTCTTTCACTGTTTTGTCGAGTGCGAACTTTCGAAGTGTCTTTTGCGTATGTATCATGGTTGCGAGTAAGCCGCCTGTTTTTGTGTCTCAGTCTCATGTGCAGCATGTGAAAATTTATTATTTTTTAACCTATCAAATGAAATGCAGAATATATTAATTTTTTTTTTGCTTAACGCCTATTGTAAAATGTAAAATTAGCTATACAGCTCCTCCAACGTGCAAGCCTTGTGCTTTAAATTTTTCGCACAAGAGAAAGAAAATTTGCTTTTTGTATGGCTAGATACTTCACAGCTGGCGCCAATAGCTGGTGAAGGTGACCGTATGTGTAAAAGCTATTTCTCTAAAGATAGAAAAAAAACTTTTATTATTAGATGTTCAGAGGCGGGATCGAACCCACGACCTCCCGACCTTCGATCACAATCGAAAATAGGACTTGGGATTTCGTCAGAGTTTTTATGTGGATGCACCTTAAATATATCCTATTAATTGTAATAACTACCGTAAAGCAATCCATCTGGAGTTTAGAAATATTGTAAATGTAAAATTGGCTATACAGCCCCAAAGGGCCAAGCCAAGCTTCTCTCAATCTCTTGGCGTGTGTGCTTATACTTTTTGCACAAGAGAAAGGGACCTACAGACTGTAGGCAACAGTTTAACGCCGAATCCGAACGGCAAAGTTCAAGAAGCATTTTTAAGAAATATTAATATCTTAAAATATTTCGATAAGAATATTCTAGAAAAGGCCCAGAGCTTATTTGAGTCAGAGATGACGAGAATAGTCCATCTTTTAAGGCAAGCCGAGGTTGGTTTGATAATTTCAAATAGCGCTTCTACTTGCATAACTTAATTTGAAGCTGATCTAGTATTTTACTGGAAAAGAATGCCAGACCGGTCGTTCACACTAGTTTTCGAAAGAGCGTTTGATATTACTTCTCGGTTCCAATGTAACTGATAACAAAATAAAGCCTCTACTCTTCATTGATTTATTTGTCAATGAATCAGCTGCGTTGAAAAGCAGCTGAAAAGCATTGATAACTAAAATAATGTTCAAGGAATGGTTTCACAATCTTCTGTCCAGAGGTAAAGGGCATATTTCCTTAAAAATATTTATTCCATAAGGAGTAACGAACTCTGACCGGGGTAGTGCTCGCCGAGTCCAGCGTTACAGAAATTTAGGATTTCTTTTAGTCGTGGTTGCTGTAAATAGAGTCCCTAAACAGCAATCCGAGATTTCAATGTGTTCCCTTTTGGGTTTTGTTTCTGGATGTTCTATATTGTAGTATTAATTCTAGGGCTTAGGAGAAGTGTGCTGGATTACGATGTCCGCCGGGGTTCCGGGTTGGTTCCGATAGTCTTGCTCCGTCTGTGGGCGTCAGTACCTGGTTCCTAGTGTCTCGTTCCGGCTACTTTGTTCCGCGGGGGTGAAGAAATCAAATGTTGGGCTCCAGTCGGGAGTTCCTATTCTGGGTGGGACGTTATATCTAAGAATGAGGGACGGGTAAAGAAACACCTGCTCCATAGAGTTTTATAACTCTGGGGAGGATTGGCTCTCTAAGATACACAAGAACGGGGTGGATGCACTACAGCTCCGTAGAATATTAAAATTCTGGGGAGGATTGGCGGTCCAAGGCATGGCACCATAGCCGCTACTCTTCATGAAAAGTCGTTTATAACAAGTTATTCCATTCAGTTTCTTTTTATTTACAATTAATTTTTAATGAATCACATTTTAAGCAAATGCATGTCATTTCCGAGTCTTCCTTAAATAGCCAAGGTAATGTAATATTGGCTATACAGCTCCTCCAACGGGGCCAAGCCAAGTTTTCTCTCAATCTCTTGGCGTGTGTGCTTTAAATTTTTTCGCACAAGCGAAAGGGACCTACAGTTTAACGCCGAATCCGAACGGAAAAGTTTGAGAAATTGCCTTTTTATGGCTAGATTACTTCACAGCTGGCGCCACTAGCTGGTGAAGGTGACCGTTAGTGTTAAAGCTATTTTTCTAAAGAAAGAAAAAAATTTTTATTATTAGATGTTCAGAGGCGGGATCGAACCCACGACCTCCCGCCCAGCAGTCCAGCACACTAACCGCTGGGCCACAGACGGCCAAGGTGATTCTTGTTAAAATGAGAATATATGAAAATATATGAAAGATTTTGACTTACTTATCGGCCATATTTTTGGGCCCCAGTTGAGGCTGTTAAACGAGGTATAGGTGCACCAGAAAAGTATGCAACATTTTTAACTCGACTATTTAATATCCGATTCTTAAGAAAATTTGTGGGATTATAGATATTGCGAATAAAAAAGTAAGTAGTCTTAAGTTGGTCTTTTAAATTGTGGCAGTTATTTAACATTTTTCATTTTGGGGGGTGATCATCGTACAGACAATATGATTCTAGTTTTCAAATTTGGTTCCTCTAGCTCTTTTAGTGTATGAGATCTCTGAGAGTATTTCAAAAACAAAAAACACATAAGACAGACTAATAGGGCTATATGGACTTTTAGGGTACATTTTTTACTCTACGAAGAACAACATTTTCTAAATTTTGGAAAAGTATTTTCTAAAAAATTTCTTACATATAGAAATTTTTTCAAAATTTTAAAGCCGATTTTCTTAAATATAGCAAAAATATTTTCCGAGTGTACTAATACCCACTTTTTATTTAGGAGGCCATCAAGCTCTATCAACGTCAACTGGCCTTGGCTCGAGCCGCGGGAGATCGTTCCATGGAGGCTGCTGCCTGCGGGGCCTTGGGTTTGGCCCATCGTCTGTTGCGTCGCTGGGACAAGGCTTTGGGTCATCATACCCAGGAGTTGACTTTACGTCAGGAGCTGGGTGATTTGTCTGGGGAGTGTCGTGCCCATGGACATTTGGGAGCGGTGCATATGGCTCTGTGTAGCTGGACGAATGCGGTCAAGTGCTATCAGGAGCAACTGGAACGTGCTCAGGAGCAACGAGATGCCGCTGTGGAGGCTCAGGCACATGGAAATCTGGGTATAGCCCGGCTTAATATGGCACACTATGAGGCGGCCATAGGATGTCTGGAGGCGCAGCTGGGCACTTTGGAACGTGTGTCACTGCCCTCGACACAGTCGGATCGGGCGCGTGCCTTGGGACATCTGGGTGATTGTTATGCCGCCTTGGGTGACTATGAGGAGGCGCTCAAGTGTCATGATCGACAGCTACAGCTGGCCCTGGGCCTGTCCAATCATCGTGATCAAGAGCGTGCGTATAGAGGATTGGGCCAGGCGAGACGTGCTTTGGGACAGCTGCCGGCAGCCTTGGTTTGCCTAGAGAAACGTCTGGTGGTGGCCCATGAGCTGCACAGTGCAGAGATTAAGGCTTTGGCTTATGGTGATTTGGGGCATGTGCATGCCGCCTTGGGTAATCATGCACAGGCATTGAATTGCCTGGAACATCAAAGAGAATTGGCACAGGGATTGCAGGATCGTGCTTTGGAGTCGGATGCTATAAGTGCTTTGGGTCAGGTGCAACAGCGTATGGGTCAGCATTTAGAGGCTTTGGAGCTGCATAAACAGGATTTGCAATTGTGCACGGAATTGGCAGCTGGATCACTGCAGGCGCGTGCCTTGAGTAATCTGGGGGCAGTACATGAAGCTTTGGGACAGCAGGAGGAGGCATTGAAATGTTACGAAAGACAGCTGGAGCTAAGCACGGATAGACTGGGCAAGGCTATGGCTTGTTTGGCTTTGGGTAGAGTCTATGATCAATTGGAACAGCATACGAGAGCGGTGGATTATCTCAGGCAGGGATTGGCCAGTGCACAGTCTATTGGCAAGTCGGAGGAGGAGGCCAAAATAAGACATCAACTTGGTGAGTATTAAAGGTTTTGAGTTCGATTGAACCCTTACTTACTGCTCTTTCTTCCCTGACTACAACAGGTCTTGCTTTACGCTCCTCGGGCGAAAATGAGGATGCACGCCTACAACTGGAAACTGCCGCTCAACTGTTGGAGTCAGTGCGTCATGAGCAACGCAGTCCGGAGACACGTCTGGCTCTGTATGATCTACAAACCAGTTGCTATCATTTGCTCCAACAGCTACTGGTGGCCTTGCAGCGTCCAGAGGATGCTCTGGTGGCAGCCGAACGTTGTAAGGCCCGAGGTGGAGCTGATGAGCCCCACAAGTCACCTTTAACCGACAGCGAGGCCATACAGGATTTGGTGAATCGTGGTAGAATGCCCGTGCTCTACTATAGTCTGGCGGGAGAGCAGCTGTTCAGCTGGCTTTTGCATCCACAGACGGGTATAGTGCGTTTCCATGCCGCACGCATAGATTCACAGACCCTACAGCTGCCTCTGTCTTTAAGCGAAGAAGAAGAAACCTTGGAGGAGGAACAGGAGGAAGAGGAAAAGCCGGGAAAAGTGGTTAAGCAGGGAGCTGGTCTTTTGGAGAGATATGTCCACATGGTGCGTGACACCTTGGGCGTTAATTCCCAGAGTCTGCTAAACGATGGCGACGGCAGTGGTTGGCGTGCCAGCACTGAGCAACTCCTGGAGGACTTACCCGGTGCTGGAGGGTTTCTACGCATGGTCAGTCGCAATCAATTGCTCAACTCCTCCAACTACTCGCTGAGCTCTTTGTTTTCTTTGGGCTCAGTGGGTGGTTCGGTGGCCAGTTTGCAGGGTTCCACACGTTCGGTGGGCAGCCGCAGTTCCAGACGTGCTCCAAATCCACCTCTTTGGCGTGGTCCCACCTGCCTGCATACTCTATACAATCTACTGTTGGCTCCCTTTGATGATCTTTTGCCCTCAGGCTCGGGTTCGGGTGCCCGGCGTGAGCTTATCTTAGTTTTGGACAGCTCTCTCTACCTGGTACCCTTTGCCATTTTGAGAACAGCTCGCGAGGATGGCGAATATTTGTCCGAGCGTTGTGCCATCCTAACAGCTCCCTCTTTGCAAGCCTTGCGCTGTCGTTCCAAGGGTAAACGTGATCGTGGACGTCCCCCTAATGCTTTGGTGGTGGGTGGACCACGTGTACCACGTCAGTTAGCCGAACGTTGGGGTTGGACTGCTGCCGATTCACCGGCCGCCTTGCAGGAAGCCGCCATGGTGGCTGATATGCTGCAAGCCACCGCTTTGGCTGGATCCAATGCCACCAAGGAGTCAGTTTTGGCCGAGTTACCTTCAGCCGAGTGTGTACACTTTGCAGCCAATCTGAGTTGGCAACAGGGTGCCGTGGTACTCAGTCCAGGTGATGTGGTCACCTCGGAACAGCAACAGCAGAAGGAACCACATGAACCGCAGCTGGCGGACTTTACTTTGGCAGCTGCTGAACTGCGGCAGCTACGTTTGAGTGCCCGCCTGGTGGTCCTCAGTTCGTATCACTCGGTGGAGCCCATTACGGGCGCAGGAGTTGAACATTTAGCCAGCGGTTGGCTTATGGCGGGTGCTGGAGCGGTGCTCATTTCGCTGTGGCCCGTACCGGAGACAGCGGCCAAGATTTTGCTGAGAGCCTTCTACTCGGCTTTGTTACAAGGAGCCAGAGCTGCCAGGTAAGATATATGTATATACTAACTGACCTGGCAAACGTTGTTCTGCCATATAAATTGTTTTTTTTGGTAAATATTTTAGCCCATTCAAAAGGGAGGCCAACTCGCCGACGAGGCGTCGGGCTTTGGGCGAATTCAGGTTATTGTAGCCGCAACGTGCATCCACACAATGGACGTCCTCACCGCCCTTAAAGTAGATTTGTACAAATTGATATGATTCGTTTGGCATTATGCTACAGTTGGCCTTTGATTTTGAAGGTTGACCATTTGCTGCTGTATTCTGCATTATTTCGTGGCTCGAACAAAGTCATTTGAAAGCATAAACTAAATCTACGAATGAATCTGGATTCGTGCCGATGAGCAAGCCGTTCAATGGTTCTCAATTTCCGTTAGTTTTACTTCTCCTGATGCGCAACACATCCCGGCGAACTTAATTTTTGAATTTGAGCGCATGACAATTGAGACATTCCTTGACTATGGACAATCAGGACTTTCAGATGTCTGACGAAGCAGATGGAAATGCTCAATGTACTTGCTGGCGTTGTCGGTCAATTGTTCTGTGTGTGTTAACATCTGTCTGGCGCGCTTGTCTCTGCTCTAATTGTTGTTGTTAACTTCGGAAAGCTCGTGCCTCTTGTAAATGAGAAGAACGCAGTTGCGACATTCTGACACGCGTAAATTCGTTAATTTTATGTATTTCGACAGTGTGTTGTTCCATTCGTTCGATGGCCCAAATAGCCACCTATACGTGTTGCTGGAATTGAGTACTGTAACACACACGCACACAGATAGGCCAAATTGAAACGATTGATGAAAAACGTTACTCAACTCATTTGTTCAACTCGTTCTTCAACTCATCAATTGTTTCAGGATTGTTTGCATTACATTTGTCCTTGACCGCTTCCCAAAGATAATAGTCTAATGGTGTCAGAACACAGCTTCTGGGCGGCCAATGCACATCTCCATATTTGCTGATTATTCGATTTGCGCAGAAGATCGATTGTGGCGTGCACTGTGTGGCACGTAGTGCCGTCTTGTTGAAACCAAATATCGTCCAAGTCTTCCGCTTCAATTAACCAATCACTTAACATTGCGCGGTAGCGCTCACCATTCACTTTCACATTCAATTTGAAAGAAAAATGGACCAATGGACCAAAACAGTGACACGGGATGGGTGCATTGGCTTCTCGACGACGATATAGGGATTTTCTGTGCCCCAGTTGCGACAATTTTGTTTATTGACATAACCACCGAGGTGGAAATGTGCTTTATTCACCATCTTTGGCTAAACGATCTTCCGCCCAATTTGCGAACTGTAGACGATTCGGATGTATGTTTGTATGGTTCGGTTTGTATGGCTTCATGGCAAGGTCTTTATGCAAAATTCGCATCAAAGAAGTGCGCAAAATGTCCAATTGTTGAGATCGATGGCAGGTTGACGTCGATGGTTGTTCACGCACACTTTCAGTAACCGCAGCAATGTTTTCGATTGAGCGCACCGTACGAGTACGTACACGGAATGGTCTATCCACCAACATTCCAGTTTCACGAACTCGCTGCACGAATTGATCCACAAACCTAATTTTTTTGGTAAATTTTTTTTTCTAATTTCCCACAGTTTGAGTCGAGGACTCACCACATTGGAAATATGTTTTTAATATTTCCCAACTTTCTTCAAGCGAATAGCGACCCATTTCGTACAAGTCAAAGTTAACAGTTCTGAGCCCACTCATTTTACTAGCCACTGCAGCACCCTGTTAGATATATTCTTTGTTAGTGATTCAAGAAAAGTCATTCTTTATGACCAGGTGTCTGCCCAAGCTTTTTCCAGACACGATATGATCTTCCTGACGTATGAATTTCCAGTAGAATATGCTAACCAGACAATTAACTATAGGGACTTTAAATCTATTAACTATGATACCTTACAGACTGAATTTGACAACTGTGACTGGACTTCTATTTATGACTTGTCGACTGCGCAAAGTCAACTTATGGTTCTCAACTCTAACATCTCATACCTATTTGATATATGTGTACCATTAAAATCAAAAATAAAGAAACCGAAACAGCAGTCGTGGTTTAGTGCATAAATTAAAATTACAAATTCGGAGGCGGGATACTGCTTTTAATCGATGGAAACGATATAGAACTGATGATTTGCACAAAATTTTTAAAAACAACCAGCATGATTGCAACTGCTAAAAGAGATTTCTTTAGTTCTAGATTCGGTAATGCAACAACCCCTGGCCAAATATGGAAAGAGTTAAAGAGTCTTGGTGTAGGAAACCCTGTTTCATTACCTAAATCTGAAATTGATGTGGACGACTTAAATGGGAGATTTGTTAGAGCTGACGTACCTGAACCAGTGCAAAACTTGTCCTTAACTCTGTACCCCTCTTTGATAATAGTTTAAGTTTTGTCCGTGTTTGTCCATGGGATGTACTTGAATGTATACTACAAGTTAAGTCTACTGCTGAAGGTCTAGAAGGAGTGAACCCAAGGTTCTTCAAAATACTTTTACCAAAGCTGTTAAATCACGTAACACACATTATGAACACTGTGCTTACAAACTCAGAATTTCCTGCCTGCTGGAAAGTTGCAAAAATTCTTCAAATACCGAAATCTAAAAACGAGTTGAGACCATTTCAATTCTGCCATTCCTTTCCAAAGTTTTTTGAGAAATTTATGATATCCCAGATGCAAAGATTTCTAAACGAAAATTCAATGCTCAGTGACAAACAATCGGGCTTTAAGAAAGGTAAAAGTAGCACAACAGCAATTTTGAAAATAGTGGAAGACACGTAGAAGAAAAGAAATGCGTGATACTGTAAACCATAGGTATTAAGTACTAAACAAGTAAAAAATAATTCGTAACCGCACTGTTTATTGATACATACCGCCAGGCAGTAGTTACGAATCGGTAGTCAGGTGTCCAAGGTCGGTCTCGGAGTTGTTATTACCTAAATATTTGACCTCCGAGTATCCACTATTTGATGATGTACAACTTTATGTTAGTCGTCCCTAAAGAATTAAAGTGTATTAGAATTACTAATTTTAAAAATAAGCAACTGGGCGAAATTTAATGGCCTGGGGACTAAACCCAATTAAGTCAACCTGTCTGCTTATCTATAAAAAGATTGAACGTTAGTGAGCTTCAAGGGTGTTATCAACAACCCAATTGTTATGCTGAACAAGCCACAAACCTTGGTATCCATTTCAACACAGCTCTTACGTGCTCCAACCATATTGCAAAAGCAACTGGAAAAATATGCGAAATTATGCGACAGCTGTCTATCACGCAAAAACTCATCCTCTTAATCTTAGGCTTCTAGTTGCAAAATCATGCCTAATTCCAACCCTTTTTATGAAAGAAATTTTGGTTCCTCTGATGCTGGCAGCAAGCAGAAACTAAAAGTGGCATTCAATTCTATTGCAAGATATGCATTTAATCGTGATCGAAGAGATCATTTAACTAGATATGCTCATAAAATTTTTGACTTAAGCCTAGAAGACTGGATTAGACTTAGAACATTATTACTGCTGCATAAGATTTTGACAAGACTTCGGATTAGATTGCCATAAAAAAAATATAAAAAAATTTCCATTCGTTAGCGTTCACATAAAAATATAAAATTTTAAGGGATTTTTTACATTTGGCAACTTTGCGTTAAGAGTGCCCAAAAGTACCTCTCCTAATTCTCTTGCAATATTGCCTATTTCTTGCTCTTTAGCGCGTTTTTGCTTTAAATTTTCATAAATAATTATTATTTCCCATTGAGTTTTGTTCCTTACTAACCCATTTTGGTCTTACAGAGCTCTGGCGGAGGCCATGCAAACGGTGCAGCATACCAAACACTTTGCCCATCCGGCCAATTGGGCGGGCTTTCTACTCGTCGGCAGCAATGTGCGTCTCTCCAACAAAGTGGCCTTGGGTCATGCTTTGTGTGAACTTTTGCGCACTCCGGAACGTTGTCGGGATGCTTTGCGTGTGTGTTTGCATCTGGTGGAGAAGAGCTTACAGCGTATACATCGTGGTCAAAAGAATGCCATGTATACCACTCAACAGAGTATAGAGAATAAGGCGGGTCCCGTGGCTGGATGGAAGGATTTACTAATGGCTGTGGGTTTTCGTTTTGAGCCCGCTGCCAATGGTATACCATCCAGTGTGTTCTTCCCCCAGGCCGATCCGGAGGAAAGACTTGCCCAGTGCTCGGCCAGTTTGCAGGCTTTGCTTGCTTTGACACCGGCCACGCTGCAGGCCTTGGCCAAGCTGGTGCATGTGAATAGTGCGGAACATGCAGAGGATATTATAGCGGTGATACGTAATATATTGGCACAGTTTCCCAGCATGGGTAACAAAACGGAGGTGACGGATGCCTGCTGCATTGAGATGCCATTGAGTGTAAGTCTGTGGCGTGTGGCCGGTTGTCATGAGTTGTTGGCCTCGGTGGGCTTTGATCTGACAGAAGTGGGTTCGGATCAGGTGGTGCTGCGTACGGGCAAGCAGGCAAATCGTCGTCAGTGTCAATTTGTGCTGCAGGCTTTGTTGGCTTTGTTTGGTAAGTGGAAGCGATGGACTCTGAGAAAGATACAAGGATATAGCTATTCTTTCTCTATTCTACAGACACTCGTGAGGCTCCCAAGTCGCTGGGTTTGGGCATGGATTTGAATTCAAATCATAGCAGTAGCTGTGAATCACTGGCTGAGACGGAACTGGTTTCTACTCCCGTGCAACCGACTGCCAGTATTACTCCTTCGGTAACTAATCAGGCTCCCTTACCCTTACATCCGCGTAGTGCCTTCATTTCGTATGTAAGACGACGCGGCGAGCCAGATGGTGGACGCACCGAGGCGGGTGTAGGAGGTGCTGCCTTAGATTCCAGCCTGGCCAATACCACCGATAGCGAACACTCTTTATCCGATGGTTATGCCACTCAACCCGGCAGTGGTATGGTCAATCCACGTCTAACCTTTGCCAGTATGCGTGCCCCGGTGAGAGTTTCCCGACCTGGAGGCGGCGGTGAGAGTGATGCTGCTTTTACTCCCAGTCCACCGGTGACAGATCCCAGCCTCAGCTTGGCCTTAGCTCATCAAACACGCATACGAAATCTCTACGCCCCCGCTGCTCCACCAGTTGTACCCGGATCGCTTAATAGCAGACGTCCGGATAGCTCTAGTTCGGCCAGCAGTACCACAGATTGGGAAGGTTCTGGTCATGCCACTGTTCTAAGACGCGCTGCCCACACTTCTTTGCCCACACAGCAACCTCCTTTGCCTCCACCCCGACCACCGGTCTATCACAATCTGGGCGTGGGTGTGGGAGGACGCAGTAAGCCCAAAATAAAGCTGGGCAGTGCTCAAAGTTCTTTGGCTGCACGTGTTAACAAGGAGCATGCTTTGTTCATGGATCGTCTAAGTGTAAGAACCGAACTGAGTGCTCCCTCGGCTGCTGCCTCAGCTAGCAGCAGAAAACCTTTGGCTCTGCCCGAAGAGGAAGAGGTGTCCAGTGTGGCCTTCAATCCCTCCAGTCTCTACTTCTCCCAAACGGACAGCGAACTACTCACTGATACCAAACCGGAGGAGTTGCCCTCCTCGCCAGCCAAGACCAGCTCCAAGTGTCTACAGGATATGCGTCACTTAAACCGAGAGCTTACTCCCAGCATTACCGAACTGTATCATGAGCGCAATTTGGGTCTAGGTTTGGCCCCACCTCTATCCAAGCTTTTGCTTAGTCCCAACTATGAGGAGCAAGAGGTGGTAGAGACTGCCCCCCGAGAATCCAAGTCTCTGGCCGATGCTGTTAGTGATTTGGAGCTGAGTGGCAGTTCCTCGGGTGCCACCATGCCCACTGTAGTGGGTGAAGTGGAACCCTCTATACCCGTGGAGGCCACTTGCTCCATTTGCGGTGAACATGCCGATGTTATTTGCCGCTGCAAAGCGGCCACCATTCAAAAGAAGAGCAGCCTTAAACCCTGGCTAAGCAATGTTCCGCCCAGCAGTCTGGTCCAGGCCAGTGAGCTAACCACAGCCGACATTTTAGAGCGACGCTTGGAGCATCAAACGGGCTCTACAACGGGAGCACCCTTTACCGCCGAGCTGTGTCGTCGTGATGAAGGCGATGGCCGTTCTGTGGCCGACTCCCAATGCAGCAGCAACTACAAACGGATACTGGCTAGTGCTTCGGGTGGCGCCGTCAGTCTGGTGGGTATCAGCAATAATAAGGATGTGGGCAACACACAAATTACTCCCTCGGCGGCCACCTGTTCGTCCGCTCGTCTTGTTTAGCATTAGTTATTTATTTTTGCGATCTTAAGAAGTTTTAAGTATAAGAAAGCCACTGATTAAAATTTATTTAAAGATTTAAGCTCTTCTTTAGGCATCATTAAGTTAAACAATTTAAACGAATAACGAAATATGTAAATAATTTAGCACAAATACAAAACTGTTAAAAACGAAAATGAAGTAAAGTGGTTTTCCGAGGTTCAAAAGGAATTTGGGGGACTTTCATCAGGTCTTATATGGTTGAGTAGAGAAAAGTGAGATTCAATTTGGTTAAAAGGTTCTTTTCATTCTAAATAAAATATTCTATTGCTTTAGACCAGGGGTGCCCAAGCCCATTCCGCAACCACCGCATTCGTACTTGTTTGAAGCGAAGGAATAGCTGGCGCGTATAAGGGGCACGAGCGTCATAAGCCAGTATCCGTTTCTTCTCTCTCTCAAACCCACAAACACAATGGGACATCTATTCAACAAGACGAAGTCGAAAATTGACAAAGCAGACAAAAGTAATGTAATATACAAAATACCATGTAAAAGGGTATTCAGTAAACGCGTGCAATAAACTATACATAGGAACAACAAAGTCAAAGCTTAAAACAAGGATACAAAGGATACAAACTCCGACACCAAACGACCATACAGAAAACTGCACTGTCGACACACTGTATGGAGAGCGGACACTCACCGAATTTCGAAGAGACCATAATCTTGCAACAAGAGAGCAACTACAGAAAGCGCTTTACTCTCCAAATGTTACATATCATAGATACAACAACAGACAAGAGAATTAACTATAAAGCAGACACGTTAGGCAGTACAGACGTGTAAAATAATGTATGTTAAAAAAATATTCAATGGTTTTGTTTTAAATGTATTGTTATAATTAGAGCAGGCAAACAAACGAGACGTTTAACGATTCCGTTCCAAGAGAAATTCATATATTTGCTATAGTCAGAAAAAATAATTTTCGAAAAGCGCAAAGAAAAGATTAGAGTATTAAGTTCTCCCGACAAGTACACTATGAACGTTTCTGAAAAATACGTTTACTAAGAAATCTTTTTGCGGAAAATGTTTTAAAACGCTGAATTGAAGAATAAAAATAAAAGCATGATCGAAAACTAAACAAAGCTGAAAAAAAAAAAAGTAAGCAGCGTAAATGTATGCAAATTGAGCAGCAAACTTTCGAAGCCGGCAAGCATCATTCTACAATAAAAGGTCGCTAACCAACAACTTTAATACGATTCGAGTTGATCCGCCATTTTGATCCCCAGGGTAATTCTTTCAGATAATCTTAAGGGACTAAATTAGATTAAGAGCATAAAATTAGAGCACAGTTCAATACCAAAGCTGAATCATCTTTAGCATGTTTGACTTTAATTTGAGAGCTCGATATGTATTACTGATTTGATCTCAGGAGAGACAACTCTTCTTCCTTTCCTCCGCCAAACCACATGCCATAGGACATGCTTATACACTTCAAAGACCACACCAGTTTTGGTTTATTTAAGACTTCTGAAAAAGCAAAGAAATATAAAAACTTTTGTGTTCAACTGGGACTTCGAACCCACGACCATGCGCACTGAGCACGAATGGAACGACATCTCAACGCACACAACCATCCCCATCGGTTGTTACAGCATGTCTAAAAGGCTACTTATATTTTATTGCTCTCGCTCTTCAATTTATTGGCATGTGATCTCGAAGGGATTGAAGTAAGCAAATTTGGAATGATTCAAGTTCCCAAGGCATGGCTCAATCCTTATTTAATCTTGAATTGCGTAGAATATTCTGGAAGTCGAGATTGAATTGTCAAGCTCATTCCGGGCTTACTTCAAGATTCAAAAGATTGAAAATACTTCGACTTTGTTTTCTGTGTAGCTGTGTTTATCGATAGGTGGGTTGTCGAGAGTTAGGCCTAGTAATGTTTTATTCTGTTCAAAATTTTATCTTTTTATTTATTGAGTCCTAAGCGTACATAGTTTTTGGTGGACCATGTCTGGGCACTGGTGGTGAATCGTAAAGAAAGGTTTTCTTGCTGGTGGTGGTGGTCGAAACGGATTGCCTCCTGCTCCTCCAGGTGATGCTGTGGCCAGGCTAAAGCCTAGTATAGCCAACAAAAGACTGCAGAGTGCGAGCAAATGCATGATGAAGCGTATAGTCAAGAACTGATACCAAATCTCAGTCTAGCTTTGGCTTATATAGCTCAGACTCAGACTGGGGCGGTGCTTTACATTCTGATTAGACGGCAAAACTAAAAAGTTCACCGCAAGATGATGCTGATTATTTACTGTCTGACGAGGCATTTCTCTTGCTATCAGTTGATTTTGAGGGTTCCCCGCTGTTATTGTTGTTGTCTGAAGATGGAGGGTAAGTATTGGGATTTGGTTGCTGGTATGGAGCTGCATACGGAAGATAGGGATTCGGATTTGGGGGCTGTGTTGGAGCTGAAGATGAAGGGTAAGTATTGGGATTTGGGGGCTGGGTTGCAGCTGCATAGGTTTAGGGAAATGGGTATGAGGACAGGAAATAGACATTTGTAGGCGGGTAATAGACTGGCTGCTGTCAACGACTAAGCCCCCTGGCTGGACGGTCTCAGTGGAGGCTGGGTGGGCATCTGGACTCCTTTCGGTAATGTGTTAGAAAAGAAAGAAATTTTGTACAGGCGCAAGTCCAGAAGAAAAGTTAACGGACAAGATTCCCATTTCCACCAATCTAATTAAAGAGGCATCCCGCTGGCACCCTTTAAATGAAAAAAGTTATTAGTGAAACGCATGTATGTCAGTAGGGAGTGTCTCTGGTTGTGGGACATACTTGCGTTTTTCACTAATAACTTTTTTCCAAGTCAATAATGCGGTACATGAATCATTGTAAAGTAGAGACCCTAGCTAACTTTCGTCTAAAGTAACCCATTGTTTTAGACAATTGGGAATAAATTTGCAGCCATGTATTTGAAGTGATGATTTTTGGCCAAAATTTTTTTGGTACTCGGTTGTGGACACCCTTGTAATAGCTAGAAATGGAAAAATATGAAGTAACATGGCCATGAATTGATGAAAAAAGATCGTTTATTTATTTAAGAAGCCTTCCAGTAGAAAAAGAACAAAAATAATGGCCTTCAGTGGCAAAATAAAAAAATTAAGGCCTCCAGTGAAAAAAATTAAAAAAATATTCGGAAATGCGGCCACCTCGTGGAAAAAATTGTGACTCTCGCCCGCGCACTTTACAAATGCTGGACGATCGCAAACATCGCATTGAAGCGGGAGTGGGTCAATTTTTTGGCAAGAGCGCCAAACATATCAAACAGTCTTCTTCTGATGACGAGGCGCTGTTGTTTTTTGCCGTTTGGCCGACAGCGGCTGGTGGTGTTGGCTGTCGTTTTTCTGGCTGACCACGTTTCTGGGGGTCTTCTTCTGGTGCGACTCAGAATCACGCTTGGCTGCGCAAAACCTCAAGCGTTCGGAATTCAAATGGTTTTTTCGGAGAAGATCCTTTACCGACCCAAGATTCATCAACTATTGATGAGCAGCTGGCGAAGACGCTCGTGAAGTGGATGGTACGGGGAAGGTTAACACCTTTTCTTCTCGCCCTATATTTGGATCAGCGGAAACGATGATACGACGCTGATTGTCTTCATCGGATCAAACTTCTGTGGCGACTTCTTGCATTTTGTTCGACACCTCAATGAAGTCAACTTCGGAGAAAGATCAAGGGTCAAACGGAACAATCCGGGCTTACGAAAACCGGACTTGATTGTTTGAGCGTCAGTGCCAAGTCGAGTGTCCTGCACACCAAACCGGGGATGTTTCAGTTCAAGCCCATTGGGAAGCCAATATTTGTTGGCTGTGGCTTTGACGGCCTTTTTTATCGATAAGGCATTGCTTAATGGCATCGGCCAACCCGTTAAAATTGATTTTGTTGAATTGGACGATTTTTGGTGTTGACAGGGCTTAAAATTCCCAAAAAATTCCCAAAAATTCTGGTAAAATAGATACCCCATAAACAACGATATTTGAGCGGTTTTATAGCCAAACACACGCTTTAAACTTCAAAAAACGAGGTTGTCCACAACCGGTTCTAAAGATGTGTCCATTCTTGGAAATGGTAGCCAGTTTTTTTTTGTTCCCCAAATTAACAAGACACATCACAAAGTACACTTAATTCACTAAATAACAAAGTATAATACTCACCTCCATTCAATGTTTTGCTTCAATTTAACGAATGTGGAAGTAAAAAAAATAAAAACTCGGAAAATTTTCACGTTTTTTTTTTATTTGCTTACAGCAAGTAACCAAATGCGTGTTTACACTTCAGTATTGGCTCAAGATCAGGTGGGGAATTTTTAACTGATTGAAGGTTAAAAACTAATAGTTGATTAACTTTTTTAGAATGATTGACATTTATTCATGACTAAAAATCAACTTTTAGAATGATTAAATTTGTTCATGACTAAAAATCAACTTGACTAAAATCAACTTGATTGAATATTCAACTTGACTAAGTCCCAGCTATTGTGCAAAGTTAAATTTATTAGTATATGATTTTTAGTTAAGTACGCTCCCGTTACACGATATAGATTACAGACTTTGTGGTAGGTGAGTTATTTAATCTATTTACCGTGACTGACGAGCTTTATAAATCGCGGAAAGAATGGCTAAAGGCTAAAAAAAAAATATTGAGAATAGAAAAACGTGAACGGCAATTAGGCGGAAACTCATTTAGGATCGATGTATGAGCACAATTCATGGATAATGTAATGCCGTGGTAACAAAACCGTTAAATGCTTAAGAAATTGCTTTTCGGGCCCCGAAATGACCACACTCAACTACATATATAACCATGATTATGGCGATATTAATCAGCGGTTAATACCATTGATGAAATGGTACAAACTATAGTCAAGATCATAACGGATCTCATGGTAACAAAACCGCTAAATGCTTAAGAAATTGTTTTGCAAGGCCACAAATGCTTTTTCCATGCTTTCTTTTTCAAATGGCTTATAAAAATTTACGGGCTGGAATGATGTCCCCTTATCCTTTGGCATCAGTACATAATGCAACCGAGACTGCGTCAGTCGACAACGACTCATCTTTTTGGAAAAATTTTCCATCAAAAACCGCACAGAGTTTTGAATTTTTGGTTTTCCATAATTACTTCATAAATCAAAATGTACATTGATTTGTAAATGAAACAATAGTTGAAAATGTAAACTTTGATTGAAATTTTCAGCGGACTGATTCAGTAACTAAGATTTAACTTTAGTTAAATTTAATCAGAGTTAAATTTTAGTCAAGTTGAGTTAAAGTTAAATTTAATCCAGTTGCATTTAATCAACTAAATTTTAGTTGACCAATCAACTGTTTAAAAATTTCAATCGATTGATGCCCTCTCTGGCTCAGATTATGTGTACACTTGGCCCTCGCTTAACACGAACTCTTTTAGCACGAACTCGGTCTTACGGTTACAAATTTGCTCCCTTCCCCTTTTAACACGCTGAAAAACCTCGTTCTTACACGATTGAAAAGAAATATCGATATTTTTTTTTGCTCATCAATTGATTCCTTTAGTGCCTTTGTGCTTGTATTATACAAAGGGAATCTACATTCGAACTTGTAGATGTGAGTGTTCTAGTAGGTGAAAAAAATCTTGAGCTTTACAGACGCCATGGAGCAAAGAATATTTTGAGAAAGGGTACTCAGTCGACACCGATTCTGTCAGAATAATACTTTTAAGTCAGCTGTTCGCTCTCTCTGGATACATTTAAGGTTATGGTCGTCTCCCTCTAACCACAGTGATTCCTACTGGCACTTTGGAAGTATCACAGGCACTATCGTTTAGCACCAGCAAAATTGAGAGGCAGCGCAAACGTTCTCTCGATCTAATTGCTCCATGCAGACGCGTAAATAAAAAATCAAGGTTTTGTGGTAAGTATAAAAGTGGTACAACTTGATTAAATCAAAAAGTTAATAAAAATAAATATATCAATTTCAGCTTTTCAATGGCGAAACGAAAGAACAGAGCTTCATTATTGAAAATATTTCTGTAGAATCAAAAATTCAAATTCTAAATCGCCTAGACATTGGGCAATCTGCCACGGAAATTGCAAGCGCAGCTTGAATAGAACAACAGCAACTATTTTGGAAAATGGAAAGGCATAGCATTTGGATTGACGATAGCTACGAAAAGAAGATCACTTTAAGCCAGCCTCCCATTCAGGAAAAGGCATTCAGGATTCATGAACTGCTCAATCAAAATGGAAGCCCTCTTCCAGCATAGATTTATTGCTAGTAATGGATAGTTCGAAAATTTAAAAAACGGTTCTTCATTCATAGCATTTAGCCAATTTTAAAGACGAAGCGGCATCGGCCGATGATGGGCTTCTACCACAGAAGAAATTCAGGGGTTCATTAAAGTGGAATTCTTGCCTGACCAAGTTTTCAATGCTGAGCCATTGACTTTGCTGGAAAAAAATGCCAAATCAGGAAATTTTACTCAAAGGAATGAAAAAAGTAGCTCCCGGCACAAGATTGCTTTACACTTTTCACTGTTATGCAGTAATGCGTCGAGCAAACTTTCAAGTAAAGCCGATGCTTGTTATAAGTCTTTGAATCCCCGTGCCTTTGAAGGAATAGACAAGAGCCAGTGCCCGTTTACTGGAAGCTAATTTCAAGCTTGGAGCACTTTACAGAATTATTTAAAGACTGGTTTTGAATTGTTTTATTACAAATGTTGAAAAATATTTAAAATGAAGAATTTACACTTTAAAGCACTTTTTGTTGTTGGACAATGGCCCCAGGTCATTCAGAAAGATTAAACCATCCAGTGTAAAATAAAATTTCTTTCCACCTAATGCAACATTACTACTGCAAGAAGAAATTTTTTTATTTAAAGAAAGCCTTGAGTTAGTTATCTTTAAAAGAGATTAAGATGTCAACATTAAATGAATACGGAGGATATTATAGCCAGAGGTTATTAAAAGCCATGAAATAGAAGAGACTACAATGTGGATTCCAGGATATGTGGACCTTATCATTCAATTGAAGTTATATGGGTTTTCGACGACGTGGCATCTGATGATGTGCAAGAGTTGTTTGAAGAGGAAGAATCATTGGCAGAGATTGCTGTGGAATTAAATAAACAATTCAGAAATTAAGCAGCACAGCAATAAAGCAATCAAACCAGAATATTATTAAAACCTCAAAAGTTCTTTTATACTAGCAGCTTAGATCAGCATTTCATTCAGATCTAGACTCAGGCGACAGCTTAGTTTAAGCAGGAAATTGGAAAAATACTATTACATACAAAGTGCCTAACAAACTTTAATATATAAGCAATCAAGGTAACAACATCGATAAAGAATATCAAAAGAAAACATGTTTGACAAAAGGCTTAAACTATAAATACCACCAAATACAGTTTTTAATAACTTTAACCTGTTAACTAGTTATATGAAGCCACTATTTTAATTTAATACCAACTTTTAATTTTGAAAAAATGAATGTTATTTGTATATTTATTTATAACTTTTAGTTAATTTTAAACAAATGTATGAAACTTTAATAAAACAAACCAAATTTTAAACAATAAACGTTTGCCATTTAAATTTTAAGAACCCTACGTATTTCATTAATGGCTACTCCAGTCGATCACCATTAGTGTCTCATTGATTGTATGTGCACACTAAATATATCCACGGTGCATTGTATCTATAGTGTAGCTAAGCCACATTGACACCATTACAACGACGCGTGTTTAATCAATTTTTAGACAGTCCTTGTGTATTAGGAGATCCTGTTCCGTTCAGACTCGAGCCTGGGCTCGCCATTTCCAGCTGCCCCGAGAGCAAACAGAGGAGATTAAATACATATTTTTTCTTTCATTTTATTATTTGATGCATATGATCTTTGCAAATTCGTTTCCTTAAATATCGGTTCTGTTCAGTTTCCGTTTTGTAAATTACTGCTACGCGGCGTTGTCCCCCAAAAAATGTGGTTTAAGCAGACGAAAAATGTGTGTGTTTGCTCCGCTGTGTTTTAACTATAAGTGTGTTTGGGGTGTGTAGTTAAATGAACGTTTGCTTGGATTTGTAACTAATGTAACTAATTTTATTTTGCTTTACTTAGTTTTTACAGTTTTTGTTTTTAATAATTTATCGAATTGTTTTGTGTGTAGTATAAATATATATATATATATAGCATATGCAAGTATATAATATGTATGCCTGGATTTCACTTTACAATCTTAAATGTTAACTACGCCAAATGATCTTTTTACTTGTCTGTCTCTGTCTGTCTGTGTGTGTGTGCCTTTGAATATGCCTGCCAAAACGTCTACCATAGATCTGTGTGTATAAATATATGTAAATAGCTAAAATTATATATATATATATTGTGTATGTATAATCAAAATGTGAAATAAAAAACTGCATTTAAAAATATGTATTTTGTTACACGCTGGTTGGTTGATTTGTGTTTTGGCCTTATATTTAATATATAAACCTTTTTTTAAATTTTGTTATTATTATTATTATTGTATGTATATAATGCAAGCTTCTTGTATATTATGTGGTATATAAATTACTAATACATTTAAATATTTATATATAAATTAAGCACTCGAAAAATTGCAGCTGCTACAAATGCATTGCATTGCGTGGGGGAGGGGAGGGGAGCATAAATCATACACGCACTTATTTGATTTTGTTTAATTATTTATATATTTTACAATCGTTTCCCCTAATTTCTGTTGATATTCAATACTCGCTAAAGTTAGAAGCAAAATAATAAATAAATGTGTAACTACTAAATAGTTTAAGCATGGGCGGCAGCGGCGCCAACATAAGAGGAGCAGGCCAAAAGCATTCTAAGCAGCAAAAGCATTTCCCATACGAAATATGGAAGTATTGTAAATTTATTAACTAATTCCATAACTATGGGTTTAGAGAGTGTGTGGAAATTGTGTGATGAAAATAAACTCTTTGTACAATACAATATACACACAAAACATACACACACACTCGCCCCAAAAACTTGACTAAATTTAGCTGCGTACAGTCGGAGAATTAAAATGGAATTTAGAGCTTTAACCAAAACTTGAAAAGGAATTCTTTTCTACGTTTATAAGATCTAGGACTCTGTTGCTATTGATTTTAAATGAGTTTCCCTACCGTTGACTCTTGTTAAAAGTACCCGAACAATTCAGTTATATTTTTACTAAAAGCTTCACTGTACAGTGGGCACTTGGCACTTGTAAAGGATTTTTGGATTTCAGCTACGGAAACATAATTCCAAAGAGCTAACATTATAGCTGAGGTCAACACAAAACTTGGTGTAATTGAGAGCCATTGGAGGCGAAAGCCTAGACAGAGGTGCCCAAAGCCTATGCGCACAGCGCGCATTCGTTGTCTGCAAAACACACATGCTCATTTTGCGTTGCGTGGGTGTGTTAAGCCACTCGAGAGCGCGCTCATTTAGCACTTTGTTGTGGCAAAAAAGAGAGCAGTATAGAGCGGCGTTGTATACACAGAAGATAAGAACGTGCCGGACTCTGTTTTAGGCACTCACACAGACCGGAAATAGCACAAATCAAAGTAAATTGCCACCACAAATTCTGTTTCAGTTTCTATTTTTTGGCATTAATGTTACCCATATAATAGTAGTTCGGCTAGAATAATTTTCCCTCACTTTTGCTGAAAGTGAAATTAGTTTCATCAGATATAATGAAATTGACTATATTGCTTCTCACAGAAATTTTATAATTGTTTTATATGAGTTTAGGTTCTCGTACTTCAAGTATTTATTTATATTGCTCACTTAACTTCATGTCTGTCCCAACTCAAAAAATACGATTTTTATTTAAATGATGCAGAAATATTCGCTGTATGGTGCTCTATATTGTGTAAAATTTTTATATTGATGTCTTTTATACTTTCGATGTAAGTTGAGAATATGTCGTGTTTTCATTTTCCAGGTTCATTTTCATGTCAGTGCAAGGGTCGATATTGCTCTCAGTTCCGTCGGCTGTCAGTTAAAACATCATACTTTAAAATTTTTATAAGCATATTTCATTTTTAATATTTTACTAGATTAACTCGAAGCTAAAAGAACTATTTTCCCGTGGTTAAATCGATGAAGAACTTTAAACGCGTTTCTCAAAAAATCAAATTATTTGAGTTATGCCAGTTTTAAAGTGTCAACGTTGGCTCTGTTATCCCAAACGTATGGCAAATCTTAATTGAGTTTCATTTTTGTAAGGGCATTCGTCAAATGCTTGTGATGACTAACAAAGATGAAGAAAATTGGCCGACTACTTTTTGGCACACGTGCCGAGGTCAAGCTCTTCATTGTCTCTTTAGCTTTTGTACTCTCTGAGTTATTTTTGGACTATGTTGATCTCCCTCTAACAGCCGTGTTTTCCTATGTCGACAATATAATTTTGAGTAAAGGATCTTGTTGGCAACTTTACAATGAAGTTAACAATCACTAAAAACGAGAGGCGTTTCAAATTGTGTTTCTGTGTTAAATCTTCTTTGACAAATCTTAATTCAGTTTCACGAGCCAAAGTGTTCTTAGTGTAAATTGTGTTTTTAAAAAACTGCAATGAGTTTAATTTCGTCCTTTTTGCTTTTGCTTCTGCTTTTGATAAAGACAAAGAGCAAAAAGTAATTATTCGCAAAATGCATTTTGATGCTATTTCATTTTGATTTTTCTTTTGTTCAGTGGCCGACGGTGAACTCATCACGTGTTGCTTAGAATTCGACGTCAGCGGATGCACCGCAATGTCTCGTATATTTTTTGCTTTTGCATTTTGCTATTTGCCCGGCGAGATGTTAATCTCAACACAAACAACAACTCGGTCGATAGTAACAACAGGGCGCTAAAAAAACCAATTGTTGTTGCGTTGCGTTAAATTTTTGTGGACTTGTTAATTCCAGAAAATATCGTAGCGACAGCGCTGCCGCCAAATTGCATTCGCGAACACATGCCGCTGCTTCGACTTACGGCACTGAACAAACACATAAGCTAAATGAAAATATAAATCAAAAAGCGACTACACAGAGGGAATAAACCTGTTCAAAAAATAAGTTGTCTTCAACTTAAAATAAAAAGATGGTTTGGAGAACAAATGTTCCTGGAATGAGTAAAGTTGTTCTCAATCGGATAATATTTGCTTTAAACAACAACAAACCCGGTTTTCAACAGAGAGATATGCAAGAGTGAGAGCGTGTTGGCTGTCTTTTTGATCTCTCTCTTGTCAGCTCAACAAAGCATAAGAAGCCCTCTAGACGTGAATCTGGAAAACTGTACATTGGCTGAATGTGCTGCCGCTTCATTCCATACGGTAAGTGCATAAAGTACCGGGTTTAATTCCCAGTCAAGCCCGAACAAATTTTTCTGTTTTTCTGAAAAAATTAAATGAAATGAGTCAGGTAGAGTGGGTCGTTGAAGCCATGTTTCTGATTCCTAAGGAATATTATTATATGGGTGGAGGGATAAGCAGCAGCGCGCTGCTTCGTGATTTTCATAACCTAAACGGAAAATGTGTTTGCGATTGCAGCGAAAAAACTGTTTTGCTAAATTTTTGTATGTGTTTGAAGTGTGCTGTCCTTATTGAACTTATGTGTTGACGGTTATGTACGAGCTCTCTTATAATGATTCAAACCTTAAGGGAAATTCTAATTTCATGAAATGGATCAAAGAATTAAGATATATGTACTATATTTTTGTTAAGTACATCTAGCAATCGAGCGAGTGCTTAATTTGATACTTTGTCGTATTGCGGCTGCGAGAAAGAATACTTAACATGAATGTAACGCTCGATTTGAAGTCACATTCTGATCTAAAACCAACTTAAGAACAAGGCCCCCAAATGCAAAAACTTATGTCAAAATGGCTCTAAGGTTGGATTTTTGTAGGTGAACTATGAAGTTTAGATAGAGGGGGTCAAGCTAGCCTGTTTTGCTATTGACACTTTAAACGAAAATTACTTTGAAACGCTGAGCTCGGAATCAAAGTGCAATTATACATTAATATGGATACGTTTTTGAGATGTCTCTCATAACTTTTTTCTTATAAAACTGAAAAATCAATTGTTTACACAATTTTTAATTTATCAAGAGTTAAGAAAAATTAGGGTATTCACTTTGTTGAGCACATAGGCACTTGGGGAAAAGTGTAAGCATTTCCAACAACAATTTACTCTGAACAAATTGTGCACAGCTTGCTCGACCCAGAGCCTGACACTTGTGCCCAAACAGTGTGCCCATATTTTGTTTAGAATAATTGATTTAATTTGCTTGCTCCATTCCATAGGAATATTTTTAATGCTTTTAGTTGGCCTTATTTTATTTATATAATTTTGTTCTCACCAAATCTTGAAAACATAACAGGCGTAATGTCAAACGTAATTGTGCACAAATTTCGTGCCAGAGGGCTGCTCACAATACTAGTAAGGCAAACCTGCCCACGTGCCTATGTGCTCAACAAAGTGAACACCCTAAATGTTTAAATACGATTTTGATCAAAAAATGAATTTTTGTTTGTGTTTAATGCATGGGATGCAATGGGCATTGTTCCTTGTCCAAAATAAAAATTCATGCTTTATTTTTTCTTCTTCTCCTACGCGTTTCGATATTTTCCAATAGTTAAGGTACAACAAAACTCATTTCATTTCAGGTTCAGAGTATTCCCATAAAACAAAAGTTTGGTTAATCAATAAATTCCCTTCGAATTGTGTTTGTGACTGCACGCAGCTATATAAAGTCAAGCGTATTTATATATATATGTATACTCTGGTGGCATTGCTCACTAATCCTGCTCTCTAAATACCTAAATTTGTTGCTTCTTTTAGCAAGCTTTGTTAATTTGTAATTTGGTTTAGCAGTTGAATTTGAAAACCTTCATAAAATTTGTGTGCTAAGTTTTTGTTTTGTTTTTTGTTTCTTTGTTCCATTGCCTTAATCTTAAACGATATTTAACACGCTTTAACACTATACACTATAAAGAAGTATACTTAAATTATTGCGACCATCATGTTTTTTTTTTGTTTTGTTTTCATCAGTTTTATATAGTTTTGTAGTTGATTTTGTCCATTTTTGATTTTGTATGCCTTGGTCTGGGTGTGCGTATTGATTCCACTTAACGCAGCTGATTCCTGTTTTAAGTATAGAGAAAACCACAAATTAGTACACCTTTAGCTTAACCCTGAGAGCAAGTGCCAGGAAAACATAGTTCAAGTGATGAAGATGATTAAATGTTAAATTAAAATAAAAAAAATTTACTAACTTTTTACATAAAAACTGGATAAAACGTTGCACAACTTTGAGTTGCTGAGTAGCTGGTTGGTTGGTTGGTTGGTTGGGGGAGGATGCCGACATATTCTGCTATTTTGTGGTGAGTATATTTTTGTATGTGAAAAACAAAATGTAAACGTTTGAACACAAAAATCACACAAAGCATTTCCTCACGGCCTCGGCCAGAGGATTTTCTTTGTTCAGTTGCTTGTCCACTTGTCTGTCCACTTATCTGGGCCGTTGTCTGTGGAGAGAGAGATCGAGCGATGATACAACAGAAACGGAAACTCAAACAATGCCAAAGCAAAAGGAAATGAATGCAGATGAGCCTGATATGTGGGAGGGGGATTGAAGACGGGCGGGGTCTGTTGTGGGTTAACTCACCTAAAGTATTGATCGTGTAGCGATTGGCGCTGGAATTCGGCGGCCTGCAAATACTGTATATATGTAATTAATGAGTTAGGATATTGATTAGGGAATTGGGAAACCTGTAGTTGATCGGCATAGGACATGCGCAGCAGTACATCGGAGTGCGGCTCTCTAGGTATAAGCATATTTGGGCGCGGATATTGACCAACATTCGCTATACAATGAGACAGAAACAGAACAGAAACGGAAACAGAAACATTATTGTTGCGGGACTCTGCACCGTTTTAACCTCAATGGGCTATACAAACTCACGTGGCAGTTGGAAACCGGCCTCCGGTGGTTGCGGCTGTGGATGCAAAGGCAAATGTAAATGAGTATGAGAGTGTGCATGATATTCTCTCGTCAATCGTATCTGAAATTTATTGAATATTTATCGTAGATAGTTTCAAAAGAGCCAGTGCTGCATTAGGTGTGGACGTATACGCCAACAGAAGTACATAGAGATTATGGAACGTATGCAGTATGCGTGGTTAGGATATGGACGACGAATGGTTAGGTAAACCCGTTTTTGTTTTACAAGCATGGCATGTGTTAGCACAACATGAACGATACACAAATTAGATTTTTAACGTGCTTGGGACATGGACTGGTTGGTTAATTGGAGCTGACAGAGTGGACAAAGTGATTGATTTGATGCTGATTTCGGATTTTAGGTTGATTTGATTTGCTTCCAAATACGATTGATTTTTGTGAATATGAGTCGAGAGTTTTTGTATAAAAAGTAAAAAAGATTTGTAGCCTACCATACGCACCATGTGCTCGCCAGGATCCAGGCCGACATGATGCGGGGGCGGTATGCCCAAGCGTTCCCTTTCCATTTGTGAAATCGCTGGATTGGCATAGAGCGGGAACTGGGAGGGATGTATGCCGCTGTTTGGGAGAGAAGAAAGAAAAGGAACAACAAATTGATAAGTAACATTTTCTCTAGAAAATGAATTCGTTAGGCTTAAAACCAAAAGAAATACTAAGAGAACGTAGCCAACATCTGTTTATCTGACAGATCCTATCAATCCTGAAAAGGAGAGGAGGGACAAGTCCAATTGATGAAACGAATTGGGATACTGCCTTCGACTTGAGAATTGAACCCGGTACCCTTATGCACTTGATGAACAACGTATGAAATGGCGCGCTAGAACATTGAGCTATTGCACACAATATTAACCTTACATTAACCTTTTGTGTGGTGGTTGAGCTGACAAGGATGTTGACAACCTGTTGCGAAGACAGCTGTGGCCAGTATAGTTTTCTGATTTCACTCAAAATCTTTATGAAGTGGCACTTGTACAGTCTCAAATTAATATAGCATCTTCTTTTCCCATCTAGCATATCGCTACTTGATCTAAATAGTGTGGATTTTGGTTCTGCGTGCTGGTGCTGAAAGAGTTTTTTTCTTTCAAGGAATAGTTCAGTAGCCTTGATCAGATCATTCTGTGTTCGCTCGCTCTTGTCTGTCGATTGTGTTTTATTATATAGCTGTTGCTGACTTTCTCCACACATTTGTGATCATACGAATCAGAATCACCGTTGTATCTCCGCAAACCGGCTTCAGACTTCAAAACACGGGGAACCTGTTGACTGTAAGTCCAAAACGGGTACCGGACAAAGATATTATCTTTCTCATACGCAGGGTGTGTGCTTAATGTTTGGCAGTATAGAGAAGAGAGGCCAGTTTCAATAAATAAGGCGACACTTGGAGTATTTCGAGGGCAACCTGTAAATCTATTTTAAATAGAAGCGAAGTAGCTTCTGCACTTTATTATATTCCTAGTACCCCCTAGAACAGCAGGTAGCCTGGAACATCTTGTATTTTATGCTATGTAACACATTTGAGTTGTTGAGTAGGGTTTCAGTTGCTGTTGAGGGCTCTGATGGCATCGTGAAATTTCTGATCCGTTGATTTGCCTTTTTCATCGTTGTTCCGCATGGGTAGAACCTTGGTTTCTTATAAGTTTTGAAGCATTCTTATAATATTATTTCTCTGTGTATCAGCCTTTTTCTAAATAAAACTAACAAAAAATCAACTCGAATTTGTGCCAAAACAATTTCTGATTTTCGCCCTCCAAGGCTTCAACAGTTATTCTCCTCAATACGAGCACAGAATATTATAAATTGGTCGCCATTCCCTTAGGTTAGGTTGCGATGGCTGAGAGCGACTTGGAACTTTGGCCACTTAGGGCCCATTGCGATGCCATATTTATTTCCTATTTGCCCTGAACCATTGTGTGGACAGAATGAATTTGAGTAGAGCTGGGATTCTCTAATTGAGTAGCAGAGGCTGACAAAGTGATCTGAGTCTCCTTCTACTCAAGGCGTGGCAATGGCAAAGAAGGTGTTGTACTGATTCCTCCTTTTCTTCGTATTCGCAGCTTCTACAGAAGTCATGGTTAGTGACGCCTCAACAATTTTTCCACATCTTCATATTGAGTGTGTTACTTGGGTGGCGTAGCACATTATGGATCGTGATGTTGCTTCAAAGACTTTGAACTTTGTGATGCTTGTGCTGTTGATAGCTAGTCTGGCATCTTTGAGTTTTTGTCCCACATGTTTGGTAAAAATCTTTGATGGAGTCAATAGCACGCCCAGATATCTGTACTCCTTGACCACTTCAATTTCTGCGCCGTTTAGAATCCACTTTTCATTTCGTGACAGTCGTCCTCTTGCGTCTTTCACGCACATTATTTTTGATTTGTCGAGATTTATTTCCAAATTCCATGTGACACAGTATTCATGAGTGCGGTTGATCATCTCTTGCAGCTTCTGTGGGCTGTCCGCCAGAAGCACCATGTCATCTGCGTACATGAGTACCTTGACAATGTGAGCTCAGATTTTCACACCTCCAGGCAGAATTTCCGTGATATCATCAACAAACAACGAAAAAAGCAATGGACTGAGGAGGCAGCCTTGTTTCAGACCTGTATTGGTCTCAAACCACTCTGACACGGATTTTCCGTCCCACAGCAGTGCGATTCTCTTTTTATAGGTTGCGAATAATTTTTAATATTTTTGTCGAAATTCCGCAATAACTTAACTTCAGCAGTAGAGCCCTTCTATCGCCGCTTTAAAGTCAATAAAAAATATATACATTTTGTCCTTTCTTTGGAAGTACTCTGTTGCATTTGATTCAAGAACAAATATGCTGTCCACTGTTAAGTACTCCTTGCGGAAGACCGCCTGAAATTCGCTCAGGATACCGTTGCGATTAACCCATGACGTTATCCTTTCTAGCATATAGATATATAAGGTTCTTTTATGGTCACGCCTTCTTCGAGAATTCGGTTATAAGCTTGCAAGAGCTCTGTAAGAAGACCATCCGTCGCATTCTTGAGAAATTCACCTGGAACTCTATCGATACCAGGCGCTTTGTTTGGTTTAATTCGACGGATCGCTTCTTGCATATCTATAAATGCAAGCTCTTGATTGGACACGTACGGTAGGGCATAGCTGACTTGAGACCTGCAAGGATGCTCGAGTAGACTTTTAAAGTGGGTGTATAGCACCTCTGCGTCCACTTTGATGTTGCCACTTCTGCACATTCGGGCGTTTAACTTTTTGGCAGTTGCCCAAAATCTTTTGCTATCTTTTATGCTACTAATTTCTAACTCAATTCGCTTGTAGTATTGGGCCTTTTTGTGTTGACATACGGATTCAAATGTGGCATTTGCTTTTCGGTACTCCAGTCGCGCAGTTTCTCCTCCTGTGGTTCTGACTTGTTTAAGGTATTAAAACGCGGATATTCTGCGCTCTCGCATTGCTTATCAAACCACGGTTGCTTATACGTCTGACGATGGGCCGTTGTATAACCTGTACTGCCTTTTGCATATCTTTGGAAATTTCCGCACAGGACGGTTCTTCGTGTTATTTTCGAAGTCTCAAGCATATGTTGAATTTTGTGCTTTAGACTCATTCCACCTTAATTTTGGGAGTAGTTGGTCATCTATGCATATCTCATATTGGTCGCTCGATTTTGCACAAAACTCTACGCACAGTGGCTTATGATCGGAGTGGATTTCTTCTTCAACTGTGAACAACTCTCAACTATGGCTGTATAAAGCCATTGTATGGCCTTTTACAAGAGGAAAGAGCAATAGTTGCCTTTTTCATGCGTTCATTTATACGGCCTTTCTTTAAACATTGTGGAATTTGTCATTTTAAATATTCAAAGATGTTGTCTGGTGAGATTGAGTCAAACGGATTGTTAAACCAAATAAGTTTTGCTGTTTTAGAACGCGGTGAGCATAAATCTACCAATCATCCTTGGCCTTACCCTATCGCTGTTAAATTTTTGTAGAGCTTTGTTGATCTATAGCAATGGTGCCCAAAATGCCAAAAGCCTATCCCATGGGATAGGAACTCATAATTCTGCCGGCCCCGCAGACGACATAGAGAGAGAGTGAATACGTGTGTTATTCTTTTTCTCACGAGGCATTTGTTTGTTTGCTTGTTGCTCATGTTTGACGTCATGTGGTGTTTCTCTGCTACGCACACGAGCGCAAAGCTTGATAGTATGAGTTTGGGCACCACTGTTCTATAATCAACAAAAGAAATAATGCTTACTTCTTCTATGGCCTAGTACCAAATCACAAGTTTCTCATTAAATTTGTCTATGTTTGAAATGTAAGAAATTGAATTTATTCTATGCTACTTGTGTGTATATCACCTACCGTCTGTAATACTCCATCCAGTGTGGATCCAAACGGGATTGACTTGCAGCAGCGGCTTGTGCATTTTTGATCTCCTCCAATTCCCTGGAAATATGCCAAATCAATGATATTAGCTCAAGCATTACAAAAGGAATCAAAACGGGGAGAGAATGAGTGTGGTGGGAATTATGGATAGGCAAACGATAATAAACTGAAGCATAATTTTAGGCGTGCTCATTTAAGAAATAAAGCAAATTCATAAAAAGCTTGGGCGAAGTAGGGGGGCTGGGTTAGTGTGCATATGGAGATGTGTAAGGTGGTGGAGGGCGAACGCATTGAGACGAGGATTGGACAGGATTTGGTACTGTACCTCTCTCTGCTATACATGGGGCCCATTGGATGATGATATGGCACCATCTGTTCAACAGGACTGAAATTGAATTGGAAATAATTACGATCAACAAACGCGATTCAAAAGTTACCAAAACTAAAGATGACACCAAAGAAAAATGTAAAACAGAGAAAAAAAAACACCTAACACTTGATGGGAAAAAGAACTAGACTTGGTAAGGTGTCTAGAGTCAACTCACCTAAAGGCGACATGGGGACGCGCATATTCGGACAATTGACGCAAAGCGGGCGTATCCGCATATGGGGGCTTCAGTTCGGCCTTGAGTTTGGCCTGCTGTGCCGCTTGTTGGGCGGCTGCAGCTTGCTGTTGTTGCTGTTGCTGCTGTTGTTGTTGCTGCTGCTGTGAGGGGGTGAGAAAATATTTATTAATAAACCCGGTTTGATATACGAGAGGGAGGGGGAATGACTCACTTGACGCCTCTCGCGCTCCTTCTCGGCCAGTTTGCGATCGCGTTCCTCTCGCTTGCGAGCTAGTTTTGAATCGGCCACGGGCTTGAAGATTAGATCCGTTCGGGTGCAGGAGTTGTAGTCGCCGCGATCAATGTGACGCACAAATCTAGAAAAGAAGCAGAATCAGGTTGAACATATATTTCAAAAGTCAAATATTAGGATAAATGCCCTTAAAAGTAGGCTACGTTTGATTTGTTTGTTTGTTTAATAATTTCCCCAATACAACAAGAGCTTGATTATTAGAGTTTTGGTCACAATAATAAATTCCGAATTCCGCTTCGGTTGTCGTATAAACGTATGAATTGAACATTTTAATTTTACAAATTTATATGAAAGGGGCAGCAAGGAAATCTGTGGTTCCTAGATCCAGTCTTCCCTTTTTACGAATTTAATTCACTTGACATTGAGCTGTCGGTTTCAACTGCTTAAGCAATTCCGATTTTACTTATACCTATTCTAATAACCGTAGATATTATTGTTACCTTCCACGTGACATTATTAAATTAGCGTTCAACCAACGTTTATAGGAAAATAGAAGCGGTATTCCAAACAGTATTCTAGCTTAAAAACTGAAAGGGTTGAAAGCTATTAAACTTAAGTTTACAATGCACCTGTTCTCATTGACATAAATAATATTCGATCAATTAGAGATGCTCAGAGGGCTTACGGTCAAAGACATATTTCGTAATAGAGTTGTAGGTTACACGGGACTTCGTGTAACAAAAATTTCTATAGCGTAGAATCCAGGAGAGATTTTCATTGAATTGTATTCCTAGGTAGCATTCTAGAGCTATGTCATCAATATTTATTCTAGGTAGCTGAGTTATATCAAGGGTCTTTCTGTACACGATTAAACACTCAGATTTTATGGGTTTAATCCCAAACCATTCTCCTTTGCCCAGCTGCATATTTTTAAAAGTTTTTCATTGCATACACTGACACAGTCAACAATTTCACGCAACGGACGACTAACATACAACTAGACATATTTAGCATACATAGGGACGGGAAGTTACTCAAATTATTGTACATGAAGACAACTTAAAATCACATTTCGTTTCGAATATCGCATACGAGTATTTTTTACTAAATACTTCAAAAATCATTCATATAGTTCAATATACGATTATCTTTAACAAATCCTCTTAAAGAAATCTGTTATTTTTAATTGGTTTTTGTTTTTATTTCAGCATTTTCTAAGATCAGGTCTTCAATGTCATCAAAAGACTACTGAAAACTCGTTTATATTATTATAGGAAAACTAGGGGGGTGTGTATTTTTGGTAGAGGGATGATTAACACTGAAATCAGATTGAGCAAAGTATGCTTATTCTAGTATTCACTATTGCAAATCTAACTCCTTAAAACAATAAATAATTGTTTGCTGCTTAACTAAGTTCTAAGCTCGATTGGTATAATAGTAAGAGGTTTGAGATTTTGAATTCTCATGCATGGCTTTGTAGCTTCCGTTTGACAGTGCCTTGTAGTATAATCCGGTTTCATTGGCATTAAATGTGCAATCTTGAGTAAATTTGTCCACTTGCAGAACAGAAAAGAAACAGAATTATGCTTACAACGTTGGTCCAGCTACGATTAGGTTTCATTCCTTTAGCTATATGGCGAACTCTTATGCCAAAGCGAGCAAGACTGCTACAGTAACAATTCCATTTTGGAACGCAGTTTGGTTAAGCCAGGACAACAATGATTTCTCCAAGTGCACATATGTATAAGCTTTTTTCTGTCTCTTTTCTTGCCCGGATTTGTTACCATATGGATCTCATTTGCATGGTTTTTAATGCCCGAAATGGTGCTGATGTTCACTTAATCTCTTCTTCTTCTTCCTAGTTCCAATCCCGTGTGGGACATAGGGCATCAACCACTCCCCTCTTCCAACGAACTCTGTTGTTGGCCGTCGCTTTAAGTTCTGTCCAGGTCTTCCCGATGCTTTCCGCTTCTCTACCAGCAGTCCTCATCCAAGTTTCTTTAGGTCTGCCTGGTGTCCGGCCGAATCCATCCAGCGGGTTCCATATGGCTCTCACTTTTACGCAATGTATGCCCTATCCAGCTCCATTTCATTCTGCGTATTATGGTGTCAACACTCTCCATACTTGCCCGTTTTAGCAGCTCGGAGTTCCGTATTATGTATTATTATCCGACGCAGGCCGAACCGATTTATATATGTTTGCATTTTTCGACACTTTGGAAGTTGTAATTTTTCAAGTGGAGGAACCGTATAGTAGCACTGGCATTACGTTAGACTTGAAAAGCCTGACATTTATAAACAGGATGGGAGACAGAGCACAACCCTGTCTAACGCCGCTCAGGACTGGTGAGGTGACGGGAGACTGAAACTCTATGTGGCCGTTTTATAAATTACACCACGTACAAAGATATTTTGGTTCGTTTTTAATTTTATTAGCGACTCTGCCTCGTTGTTCTCGACTACTGTTCTCGACTGCTGGCCGCATTGCTTGCCATCAAATATCTTTTTTGATAGCAGCGCGCTCATGCATTGGTATGTGTGCGTGTAGCTTATCGCTTATACATAAGCGTGAGATTTGCTGACACCGCGCTTGGGCAAGACCGAAGTGGTCGGATCAGATTTCCATATGGGAAAGAGAATACCAGTGAGCATGCAACTCAGTGTTACATAGTATTATCAAATTTAATTGAATTGTATTTATTTACTTTACAACCAAAGCATGTGCACGCTACACTGGTAAAGGCTACGAGAGCTTTCCACCATGAAGCACTCTGCACTGGGCGCTGTCGTATGTCGCTCTGATGAGGGAAATAAGTTTTTCCGGTATCCCCCTCCTTCGCAACCCTTGCCAAATGCACTCCCTGCTTACGCTGTCGAACGCTTTAAGCTTTAAGGCAAAGTCTACGAAAACCATGTGAAGGTCCGCTCTGTATTCCGTGCGTTGCTCGATCAGGATGCGGACATTGTTAATATGAACCCGGTTTGCTCTTCGCCTATGGTGTCCATAATGGTGTCTCTCAGGCGATCCAAAAGAGCAAGAATTATGAGCTTTAAAATAAAGGGCAGTATGTCGCCCTTTTAGGGCACTTTTTTTTTTTTTTGCCCTCTGACATTCCATTGGGCTCTTTTTTTAATTTTGTATTGGAACTCCGCAGGTATGCCATCAATACCAGCTGCTTTTCGTCGGGCAGCGATTGGATGGCAGTTATTATATTTTCTAACTTAGTGGTGACTTTTATTTTGGAATTTTGTGGAACCACAATAATGGGCGGGATATGTCATAGTTGGAGAACCATCGTTTTAAAACTGAAATTTTTTGTTTAGCTGTTAAAATATGACGCGACATTGTTGACTTGGTACTCGCTACTTCAGCTATCGGTGAAAGGTTAATCGATAAATAAATTTATGGGAACAGTGTGGGAAAACTTGCTTATTCGCTTGTTTGCATACAAGCGATATTTGCTTATAAGCAATTTGCATAATGCTTTAAAATGTTAACCGGTATTTGCATACAAGCGGTTCGTCATAAAACTGATATTTACGGTATCAGAATAAATGCCCTTAAAAGTAGGCTACGTTTAGAAACTAATAAATCAGAAAAGGTTTGCCCATGGTATAATTAACAAGGTAGAGTCGGCAGCCTACTTTAATGACTTCACCTGGTATAATTCCACCATGGGTTTGCCCACTTTTAAGCTCATTTATCATGATTAAATCAATTCATCGAAATACTTACATGGCCGATTGCGAGCGATGGCATTCGGTGTCATCCGGTTTGGCCTCGGGACTGGGTCCACGCTGTATATTATGCGTGGGACTGGGTATCTCTGGCTCCGGATCGGGTTCAATGTCAATGGGCACTGAAAAGACAGAGATGACGTCTACAATTACCAAACCTCAGTCCAAAAGTGATTCAACTTACATGGCTCCGTTGGATGATGAGGTCCACCCAGGCCCGCAGAGTTGGCCGAATGCGCATGCGCACGCAAAGCATCCATATGGGAAGTAGGCTTAAGACCATGCGGTTGACCATCTTGCGGGGCAAAAGGTGACCCATGCGGTGGACCTGGAGGATAGCCCGACATGTGAGATCCCGGATAGGCACCAGGCGGCAGACCCGTGGGCGTGCCCGGTGGTCCACCCATGCCAACGGGTACGCCACCCGGACCCTGCGGCGTCTTTGGCGTTGGCGGTTTGTTTTGCTGTGGTCCACCCGGTTGCTGGGGTGTGTGTGGTCCACCTTTCATTTGTTGTTGGGCAGCAGCCGCTGCGGCTGCCGCTGCTGCATGTTGTTTTTCCGCAGCAGCGGCGGCGGCGGCCACCGCATTCTGCTCATCCTGGCGTTGTTGTTGTTGTTGCTGCTGCTGTTGTTGTTGTTGCTGCTGCTGCTGGGGATTTTGTAGACCCGCATGGTGAGCGGCCATGACAGCAGCTGGATCCAGAGGGCCGGAGGGTGGAGGCGGCTTCATATAGGCTGGGAAGCCAGGACCATAAGGAGCATAGCCATAGGGGGAGTTGAAGGGATGATGATGCGGCGAATAGAATACCGAGGGGTGAAGTAAAGGGTGAGCATATGGCGATTGGCCGGGATGTACTCCTATTTGGGGTATGCCGCCACCGGGTGCAATGAGAGGCAGCGGTAGAGGCATTTGCGGATGTCGTATGACGGGCGGAGAGGCTCCTGGGCGTAGATGTGGCGGCGGTGAGGTCCCTAAGCCACGCTGACCCGGCTGAGGGGCATACATTTTGCTAAGAGGACTGGCCATGAGGCCAGAAGCATTGGACACGGGAGGGGGAGTCATATGCGGGGATTGCTGTCGCATTAGGGCGTGACGATCTCGTTCGGCCACAGCTGCTGCGGCTGCAGATAAAGCGGAGGAGGAGGGATGATGGCTGAGGGGAGACTGGGGCACTGGATGCAAGGGACTCTGTCGGGATAGGCTGCCCACACTGGAGGCGGGAGAGGCAGCTCGATGGGCAGCTGCTGCGGCGGCGGCTGCTGAGGCAGCTGGATTGCTACCAGGTCCGGCTGGAGCTACTCCGCTAGAGATTTGCACACTGGGACTGGCACGACTGAAGGCAGACGAGGGCACGGTGCTGGTGGTGAGAGCCATGCTGGTCACTGCCATGGAGGAAGCCACCGAATGTGGGGTATTGGGAGCCGATGACACATGCGAGTGTTGCATATGACTGGGCGGGGTGCGTCGGCTCAAGGCTGACTCGTGTAGGCCACCCAGGCCTCCAGGTCCGGCCAGCAAGGCAATGGGTCCCCCACCGGGACCTAGACCAGCGATTGAATGCGAAAGCAGGTGATGTCCGGGATGAGCCAAGGCCGCATGTGCGGGATGTCCGGGTGGCAAATGAGCCAAATGCGGATGTATGGGCATGGGATGTCCAATGAGACCAGGCGGTGGTGGTCCATTCCCTGAGAGTCCGGGCAAAGGCGAGGTGCGATGGGTATGGGGTGAGGGCTGTGGACCGGGACCAGGTCCAGGTCCTCCCGCCAAAGTGGTTGAGGGCTGTGAAGTGGGCGGTTCGCGGGATTGCGGATCATGCATACTTCTAGGCGGTTGCTGTGCGGGTGAGGGAGTGCGCACCGTGCCTGCGGGTGGACCTCCAGGCTGCTGTCCCTGCTGCTGCTGCTGTTGTTGCTGCTGCTGCTGCGAGTGCGGATGTCCATGTAGAGACATGGCCATGGGATTATGAGGATGCATGGCTGGAGGCATATCGTGCGGTCGATGCAGACCCTGCAAATGATGTGGATGCGAGGGATGCATATGCGGATGCAGCGGCGTGGGTGCCAGAGTGGAGAGCGTAGAACTGGGTGGCATGGAGGAGGAGGCCACTGATATTTGCGGATGTAGACCAGGATGCTGTAAATTTGAGGGACCCGCTGGATTTGTAACTGGCGTGGGCTGATGCAGGGAAGTCGGAGGCTGTTGCGGTGTGGAGATAAGATTTTGCGCATGCATCCCACCGCCACTGGCTGGGGAAGGCATATGCGGTGAGGGATGCGGCGACTGAAACTGTTGCGGCTGCGGTGGCAGGGATGAGGGTTGTGAATTGCTATTGCTGCCCTGGCTATCTTGTCCGGGTGTGGACCGCGACGAGGCATCAATGGGACTCTCGGAGGGTGGTGGACCTCCATAAGGTGAGGATTTGATCAAGTTTTCTCCATAAGGCTTGACATCACCCACCGGGGGTAGGGGATACTTCAAATCCTGCGGCTGGGGTGGTCCATATTTGCTAGGATCTCCATATTTGAGCATTAAACCAGGCTCAAAGGGTCTACCCAAGGGTGGGGTTTGCACTTCATGTTGATAGTGTGGCTTTGGCATGGCTATGCCAGGTGGTGGAGTGGCACCTGGCGGTTGCTGCTGCTGCTGCTGTGGTTGGTTATCCTGAGAGCTGGCTGTGGGCGGTGGTGGACCATATTTGTGTGCCACTTCCACATTGTGCGGCAAATGACCAAATCCTGGCTTGACATCTGGTATTTTCAGAGAGTCCTGATAGCCTGGTTTGCCTGTTGCCGCTGGATGTGGTTGCTCCATCATATATTTGATGTCATATTTGCCTGCCGCTGCCGCCTGCATCTCTTGACTGTATTTCAAAGCATCCAGTGAGGGTGGAGGTGGATATTTAAGATCCTGTGGAGCAAATTTCATTTCTATTTCCGTGGGATTATACTTTTGTGGTGTTAAAGGAGGTTGTGCATTTGCTGTAACCGCCGCATCGCTGTGTAGTTGAGGTGGTGGTGGTGGTTGAGGCTGTACAGGAGCTGGGCCATACTTTAGGTGACCTTCTATGACATAACCAGGCGGTGGCTGTTGCATTTGCAACACCTCTGGCTGTGGTGCGCCTTCTCCAGGGCCTCCCGCTGTTGCCAGCTTCAAGTCTTCATTTTTGATTTCAATTTTCACCTTCAAATCCTGAGGTTCATTGCTGTTTTGATTGCAGGTGGCATCTAGTGAGTCCTCTAGGGGCTCCTTCTTTATATAAACCGTCTCCTGTGGTACAGTAGGAGGCTGCTGCTGCTGTTGTGGAGGATTAGCCTCCTGCTTAATGCTAGCCAAGTTTTTGATTAATTCTGGTTCCTCCACCAATTTCTCTATGGCCTCCTTGCGGTCCACTGAGGCATTTAAAGCCTCTACCGTGGCTATGGTGGGCACTTTCATGGGTTGAGGCGGCACTTCTGGCCCTGTAGCTTCCTTAATTAATTGATCCACACTATTGGGTGCCTGTATATTCGTCTCCTCGTCCATATTCTTAATGGCACTATCCTTGCTATCATCTGCTGTTGTTTCCACCTTGATGATGGACTTGTCTTCGCTTTTGCTGTCCATTTCATTGTTAGCCTCCTCCTTGATGATCTCTTTGCTGTCCTTTAGAGACTGCTGTTCGGCTGTGGTGGTATCCGTGGTATTGGATTCACCATCGTCCATTACCGAATCGGGTCTACTGTCCGAGTTCATGCTCTCCACCGGACTGTCCGGCCTTTTCCTCTTGTCCTTGAGACTGGCTGTGGTGGTTTCCTCTTCGTTGCGGGGCTCGCTGGTTGCCTCCTGCTCTGTACGTTTCTTCTTGTTGGGCGTTTCCTGTTTGCCGCCCTTGCGCTTGGTTGCCGCTGTGGTCTCAGCCAAGGCTTTGGTGGGCGTTTTGGGACTGTCCACCGTAGCCACAATTCCGCTGGCTGCATCTGGTGTCTCCGTGCCACGTTTGGGTCGTTTGCCATTGGCCACGGATTGGTCCTTGGATGAGGCATTACCGCTGGGGGCCACAGCTACGGCCGCACTACCTCCTCCTCCTCCAGCGTTGTTGTTGTTATTGTTGCTGCTGCTGTTGCTATTCTGTTGTTTGTTGCGCGTCCTCATCCTAGAGGGTGATTCATCCCTTTTATTGGTCAGACTCGAATCACTATCGCACTCGCTGGCCTCGTCCTCGGTGAGAGAACTGTTCTCCTCCTTGGAGACAGCGGGCGATGAGCGACTCGCCGTCTCGGACGCCGCCGTCGTCGCCGTCGCCGCCGTCGTCGCAGTTTGTGGTTCCGGGGTGTCCTCCTTTTTGGGAGGTGTACTATTATTGGCGCGCGTGACACGATTGCGTCGCAAGGCGCTCTGTCGGCGTCGCCGATGCGGCCGATTGTTATTCGCCCCGGGCGTCTTTTTCCACAAATAGTAGAACTCGACGAGTTCCGGTGTATCCTTGTGCGGGAGCAGATCCTTGTGGATTCTAAAGAAATTCTTGCCAAATTGTCGCAGACCCTTGATGAACTTTTTCGTTTCGTCCTCGGTCCACTTCTTGTCGATGCCCTTGGAGACGGGGCACTTTACGAGAGCTTGTAGAGCTTTGCCTGGATCGTAGCCAGAATCGTGGAGCTAGACACAGAAAATGTTTAATATCCCCGGGATATTTTAATATCAAATGGATCCCCACTTACCACGTCGAGTGCGTTTATTGTAGTATCGTCGCGACTTGCAGCCAAACAACCGTCTTCTAGTCCTCCATCACACATTCCTTGAAATGCAGCCATCGAACGTGCCGCACGCAAGAACATTAACAAATCGCCATCGGCCACAACGCCAGGACTCCATCTTGATTCCTCTAGTTCACGTTCATCGGTTTCCTTGTCGATGGGGAAGCTTGAGATTGGATTATAATCGGGCAGTTTTGCCTTCAGTGGTCATAGGAGACAAATAAAGATGGTGGGATTAGTTTAAAAGTAAAACGCCGGCAACGCTTTAGTTTAGTTAGTCACACCACACACACAACACAACCACACGAGAGAGGACGACGACAATAACAATAACACAAATATCAGGCGTGTGAGACACATCATCATCATCATCATCAATCCGGTTAACCCGGTTGACACCAAATAGTACTTAAGACTAATGCTTGATTATGAATGAATAATGTTTTCAATGTGTGCTTAACGAGATTCCAATCAGGCAGGAAAGGATCATGATAAAGGGCAACGGCAAATTGTAAGTGGACTTGGTTTAGAGTTGGATCAGATTGATAAAAGAATCAGCAGGATTGAAAAGTAAACGGTCTTGGAAATATCACCGACCCCCACCAATAACCTTCTCCCCCCAAACCGAAAATGGATTTTAGTAAGAAAAACTGGTTTGTTCTCAATATTACTGCTCTTAAACACGGTCAGGGTAATATGTAATGTTTTTAAGCTGATCGCGAAGTTTGGTCGAAGTCGCTAACCGTTGGACAAGCTATTTCAGGTATCAAAACTCGGTACAGACAAGTTAGCTTTCTTTCTCGTTTTTTAAATGAAAAGCAAAGCAGAGATAGAATCAATTTAAGTCCTTGGCCAGTTTATCTCTGGGTATCTCTGAAACATGATTTACTGTTACAGATTCTAAACTTTGATAAAAGGAGGCAGACGCCTTGGCAAATCAACGTGCAATAGCGTGTTCATTAGACTGTTTGTTATACCGTTGCAGCGGGTAATTAAAATCTCCAACCACATAAAGCATGACGAGCTGAGTCGATTAAGCTTTGTTCGTCCGTCCGTCTGTCTGTTTCTACGCGAACTAGTCCCTCAGATTTGGAGCTGAAAGTTTGGACAGAGTCGTCTTTTTACTGCACGCTGCTAATATGTCGGAACTGACCGGTTCGGATGACTACTTCTTGTAGCTGTCATAGAAATGTCTGTCTTAAAGCTATCGTGACCTGCACAAAGTCTTTTGCGGATCGAACGACTATTGCAAATAGCTGCCATAGAAACGATCGTTCGAAAATCTAGTTTTAGTGAGAAAACCTTTTTTTTTAAATGCTAAAGCATTGAAAAAGTCCATTATCCGGCTTTATCCTAACCTGACCTATAAAAGAATCGTCTTGTAATACCTCCAAAAACCGTACTTGATCGCGAGCTCTGTATAAACATCTTTTTCATCTTCTCGACTTAATTGTCAAGTTTTAAAAGAAAACTTTGGGCTTTCAGTGAAGATCTTCGAAACGAGCTAAACACAAATAGTGGAATAGTGATTTGTACATAACTTGCTAAGTTAAAATTATTGCCTTGGTGTTTTGTTTTAGCATGGAATTATTTGATGTGACATGGATTTTCAGTGGAAATCCATGCAAATCTAACTCCTCAATCATCTAAAGAAATATGAAATTGTTAACTAATATTGAAGAGGACACTCTAGAATCAATTAATACAATCTAAGATTGGCTGTTTGACGAAAACATATTGAAATCAATGTCGGTTTAAAGTACTTTTGGCATTTGTGAGTACTACCTGAATGACTAAGTAAACATCACCTTATACTCAATAGTCAAGTTAAGGGTCATCAGTGAAAAGATTAATAGACTTTTGTCAAAGAAAATCTAACATAGAACAAGCACACTTTACGCGTCGTCAACATTTCACTCAGATATTAGTCAGCTGTTTGCTGTCATTTTGGCTCTCTGAGTCATTTTTACACTCTTTGACTTATTTTTGTGATTATGTCCGTCTCTCTCTAACCAATTTGTTTTCCTATGTAAAATTTTGAGTTGTCACAATGAATGTTCTCTTATGTCAGAATGGAGTTAACATAACTCAAAAAAGAGAGGAGTTTCAAAGTGTGCTTACTATATTAGATTTTCTTTGCTTTTGTGTTTGTGTCGCTGATTTCTCTCCTATCAGATAGCTGCTATGTATCAGATAATCCAACAAATAGTGAAATTTCAATTTCATTGCCTACTAATTGCATTATAAGCTATCTGTCACTTCGACCTTCAGATAGCCACTATGTGTTAGATAGGCATTTTAGTTTTTGCCATTCACTGTATATTGACATAATATTTGGTGTGGGTTTTTAATTTGAGCTAGGCCAAACCATTTGTAAGGGCAATTTACCTCCACTCACAGGAAGATTCTGAAGAAGACATTGGGACAATTTATAGAGACAGAATATACAACCCAAATCCGGATTTCTTTGAGGACATGGAAGATACAGTATTCTTAAAAACTTTCGGGTTTTAAAGTCTACATGTCTACTCCTTGTAACTAAAATCAGCAGACAACTCGAGCCAATCACTTATCGGTTTGTACCACCAACAACAACCATCAGTAAACTTCCAACTCAATCCATTAGTTTAGAAAATTTTGTATTGTCTCCAATGAAGAAGTTTCTTACTGTTGGCCATAGTTACAGCATTTCGGGTATTGAAAGAAGTTTTGTATGCCATTGCAGATACATTAAGTTTGGGGACCCCAATGAAGTCATTGGAAAATTTAATAAATGTTGTGGGAGCTACTGATTGCACCCATGTACGGATTCCATAGCAACAAAAAGAGATATTTCTCTACAAATGTACCAGCAGTATTTAGAGCAAAACTTTTAGGCAAGATGCCTTGGTTCATCCCATGATAGCAATATTTTTAATAATAGTACTAATTCCCGTTTCTTCTGGACTGTAAAATCAATCTGTCAGAAATTAGTTAGCTGTTCGTCCTCACTTGCGATCTCTAGATACTTTTGGGCCAGCTGGACGATGTCACTTACGCTCTTTGGATACATTTGGGAATATGGTCGTCTCGCTCTAACTACAGTGATTTCCTACTGGCACTATAAAGTATCTTTACGGCACTATCGTTTAGCACCAGCAAAATTGAGAGGCAGCGCAAATTTTCTCTCTAATACTAATTGTCTTATGGTAAAATTCCTAACACATTGCCTTTTTGTTGTGTTTTTCCATAATTTCAGATGACAGGCAAACTTTTTGCCAGATTTTCGCTGGAAGTTCTACCACCTTATTAAATGTAAACGTTTTACATATAAGGGTTTTAGTGACCTGCATTGATTTTAGTCAAAGTTTTAGATAAGTTTATATTTAGGTTTTGTAATCCAATATGCATATTGCATAGCATTACTTGTCAAATATCTATTTCTCACTTATTTAGAAGATGAGAAATCGGCCCTAACGAAGATTTACTCTTAAATAGATAAAAAAAAATGGGAATTTGCCGTCAAATCTATCGTGAACATTAACTTTTCAGAGTTTTTAAAATTGGAAATAATATCGATTCAGATTAATTAGCTTAGGCTCAGTTCGAGCCAGTAAAACTGGATCAAAAAAGCGTGACTGGATATTAAGTCTGATGCCCATACCTTAAACGCAATTGGTTCGTTTTATGTTCGTTAGTAGATTTCTGTTAGAATCCTTATTCAAATATTTTTTACATTATTCCCCCAAATATAAAATTATTTAATTTATTTAAAAAGAAAGTTAAGCTAAAACGATCATTTCGGTCCCAAAAATGTTCTCTTTTCATAACTTCGTCGTTTACTTTTCATTTTCATAAAAGATCATTAGCAGATTCTTTTGATAACTGACCCCAACTCTAATTTGATTGATTGAATTTTAAAAAAATGCCAATTATTTACATTCTAAGTGTAGAAATTATTTACAGGGATTATATACAAACGATGTATAAGCTCTATAAATATAGTTAATAGTTCAAACTAATAACTGAAGAATAGATAAATTGCTAACATCGATGAAATGCCGATGATTTTGTAGCCTTAACAGGGGTTGTGATCAAATTTAAACATTTTTTTTCTAATCAGTTTACGAGTTTCTAGGACAAACATAGGAAAATTATATCAACAAAGCTTTCCGAAGTTTCTTAGATGTGGCCTCTGCCGGGGTAACAGCTGTTGCTTCTAGGCTCGCGAGCCACTCAAGTGTGCATCACTGTTCTATCACGATGGTTTAAATCAGGGGTGCCCATGCCCATTCCGCAAGCCACGCATTTGTTCTTGTTTGACGCAAAGTAATAGGCCAACTTTTGCAACAGAGAAGATAGAAAACTTTCCATATGTATTTTTGGTCGCTGAATTCAAACCAATTGTACGTTTACCCTCAGCGCAACAGGTTTGTTTATATTTGTAGGTCCTAGGACCACATTAAGTAACCTTTTTCAACGAAATTTGTTTTAATGTAAGCCGCATTGAATGACGTTATAGAAAAACCAATCACGAAGTTTTGATTTTGCTGATAAGATAGAAATTTTTGGATTTTAATATGGAAAATGTGGTTATCTGCAGAACATTCTTTTGAATTGACGACGCAGCAGGCTGCTCTTCTGACACTCTGTGTTTTATTATTGTGACAATTTTGATTCGAAATATCGTTGTTCATTAATCGTTTCAATTTGCACGATCTGTGTGTTTGTGTGTTACGTGCGAAATGCTAGAGCAGCAAGAACAGATCAACAATTACATGAAATAAATGAAATTCGCGTATCAGAAAGTCGTAACTGCGTTCTTCTCAGTCACAAGAGGCACGAGCTTTCCGAAGTCAACAAGAACAACTGGAGCAGAGACAAGCGCGCCGGACAAATGTTAACACACGCAGAACAATTGAACGACAACGCCAACAAGTACATTGAGCATATACATCTGCTTAGTTCTTTCGACTTAAATTCCAGTATGAGCCACCTATCGAATATTCCGATCATCCGAAAATCCTGATGGACAAAGAATGTCCCAATTGTCATGTGTTGCCGCATCAAGAAAAGTGCAACTACCGGAAATTGAGACGCCACAGAGAACCATTGAACGGCTTGCTCTGGACCGAAGGATATAGAACCATTTCTTTGTCAAAAGCTCTTGATAAATTGAGGCACAACCTTCCAAGTGGTAAAAATATATTTTTAAACAAATTTTTTTGATAATCACTTATTGTGGCGTTGCGTGTATGTTGCTTAGCCACGCGAGACGCTTAACTGTCATATAAACATACTGTCGGTGTGTCGACGTCGCTGCCGCATAGGGCTCTTGCTAAAAGTTAAGCTACAAAAATTTCTATTTAAATTTGATCCCCTGAAAGGCCACAACAATCTAAATTAATTTGCCACACAAAATTTTTGGAAAAATTTAGTTTACTCAACTCAAGAGAAGAATAAGAAGAAGTAGGATACGAAAAGAAATAACGTTTAGTTTTTGGCTTTCTTTTTTCTTTTGAATTTTTTTTGTTTGTTTTTTTGTTACCGTGAGCTGAATTTCTGATTTGTGAGAGTTATGTACGTACATAGACATCGTTTACCTGGTGGCCGGGACCCACTCGTATTTCTCCTTGAGTGGAGGCCGCCATCACCCTTTAAAAACACGCTTCCGGTCCAGTGTTAAGCCTTTTTATTGCCCGCTATGATATGAAAATTCAACACTGCAAAAAAAAGAGAAAAGAGAATACAAAATCGAATTTCAATAAGCGAGTCGAAGTTTTGAGAGATATCAACAACATGCATGAATAAGTTAATCCATAACAGAAATAAAATACAAAAAAGAGATATAATGCCATGTAATGTGCAGACAATGGCAAAAGGGGGGCATATGTTAATGTGCCTGCCAGACGGACAGGGATTGCTCGCGCGCACACGGACCTCTCAAGTGTGCGTGCAGCTGTAAACAGATTTTCCGCTCAAGTAACCCAACGAATAACTGTAACGAGTCGGGCGCCTAAATAAGCATGAGGAATAATCATTAAATTTGCTTATGAATCAATATCACTGCCAATATACACGGACAGACAGAGACCGACAGACAACGCACCGAGTCCCCCCCATCGTCATGAATGCCAACAGTGTTGCGGTTGTGTGGCAACGGCACACAAATTATGGCAATTAAAATCAATTAATTAAATGCAACGGCAGCAACAGCCGCAACGGACGGGAGCGGATTCGGATCTGCTCGGACTGCAGGCAGCCAGGCAGGCGAAAAAAGGAAAAAAAATATTGTCGACAGATTTACACTCAATAAGGCACGACACGCCGCCTAAATGACTGACGACAACGACAACGGCTGTCCCGACGGAGGCCACAAACGCACATGCCTGGGGTTGCACAGTGGTGTGGATGTCTTAAGACCAATTGTGGCATAAGTGAAATATTTATGAGTTGAACTTAAGGGAAGGGTGGGAAAAATTGTATTAAAGTAACTGAAAATTCCAAATGATTATTAATGGATAGTTGTCCATTTTCATGATCCCAAATTGATTTTACAAGTTTTATGATCATAAGCATTTTGAATGGCTAATAAATTGTTGAAATATACCTTTAATAAATAATTTAACTTAACATACCGCACATGGAGCTGTACTTCAATAGCATTACCACTCTATATACCTTTTAGTTCAAAGTACATTACGTCGTAAAGTAACTGCATTACAACAGCGCATACTATGTGTATCGTTTAGTGGGCGGGCCCATCCACACCGTCCATTACATTTCTTAGATTGTTAGGTGCAGTTGTAATGGAGCTCCGGCTTTCGTAGCGTTCGGCTATCGCCCACTTGTCGATTACAAAGTAATGGGGATTCAGCTAGCAGTCCACAAAGCGGCCATGCTAATGTAAATGTATACTGGGTTGTAATCGATGCTGTGCGACACACAGCCTTCGAAGTGTTTAAGAGGTGCTCGATTACGTAATGTGCATTTGCGCCGCTGGGTAAGGGCGTTTTTGCTGCTTTAAACGAAATGTATTGGAAGTAATTCCAATTTTTGCCGTTGTGACTTTGAACTGGAGTGTTTTTAGAGCAGACACACAAGCTTATTTTGACGTTGCGTGTGTGTGCTAAGCCACGCGAGAGCATGCTCATTTAGCACTACTTTGTTGTTGCAAAAGAGAGCAGTGTAAGCTCGTATACTGTCGGTGTGATGACTTCGCTGCCGCAGAGGGCTTTTGTTACACAGAAGATAGGAACGTGGCGAACTCTGGTCTAGAGTTTCATTTCCCCTTCAGTGCGTCGCCTGGGGAAATACATTTTACCCTCTTAAGATGGCTTTCACATCGAGCAGCTTCTTTCTAAATACGCTTTCTAAATCTGCAAACCCTTGAAATTCTGAAGAAGGCTCGGTCTGGAGGTTGAAACCCGGAGAACCGGATCGTTTCGGGTTTTAGAGTCAATCGAACCGGACCTTCTAAACTGTTTCCGAAGCGGGGAGTCCGCTGCTTGAAGAAAGGTTCGTTTCAAAGAATTACTTTAGTCAGTTTTTTAAGAGCTTATATAGACCGAGTGCAAATAATTTTATAGTGTTAAATCGGAGAATTATCATTCAAAACTCGGCATTTTACGACTTCGAGAAGAGAATACAGCATAAGACAGTCCGTTAAATGTCGAAACAAGAATGTATATTTATGTACATTAGGTCGGACCTCAAACTGATAAAATGGAAAATAGTAGGTCTCAGCATTCCCAAAGCTAATATTTATTGTAAAATTAATAATTGTGAAAATCAAAATTTGTATTTCAAATTTGAATTGGCGCGGCAGAGCCTTAAAGCTTTGACAAACTTACTCATACGACATGTTCATCAAATACAAATTTTTATAACGAAATTATTAGTTCATTTTAATGGCTGTCATCTTTTGATATTCAAAAAATGCAACTAAATTTGTGAAAATATCGGCCAATTGAGCCCAATTTTTGATAACACGCGTTTCCTACGTCTCGGCTGTTGATGCTGACCAAAAACAAGGGATAAATAAAAAAAATGGCTTAGTTGATATCGCATATATCAAAAATGCAGTGAATTAACATCGTGCTCTCTTTTTGGTTTTGAAATTCGAAATAATTTTGGATTTAAATCAACGCCGACTATTTATATGTATAACCTATTAGGTATTTTCATACTCAGGAGGTCCAATCTAATGAACATAGAAGGTGAAGAAAGCCCTTAACCATAAGGAATGGGGATTATTCGGGCATTGATTAAAATTTTTAATTGCCGCGTAAGCTAGACGCTATCTTCTCAACAAAAATATGTCTAAGGTTTTCTATCAATTGTCTCAACGATCTTTGAATTCTTAAAGCAATCTTCGAATCAAAATCTTAACTTCGATAAATGAATTAAACGGTCGTGACCCTTTCCGAGCCTCATGTCCGAACCTTCTACAGAATTTGGGATGTTTGCGGCATTGGTTAAAGCCTGCTTAAAAATTAAGGTTCGGTTCTTGGACTGGTTTTTAAGAGCATCAAGTATTTTAAACTAGTTCCCAATGGTTAAATACCGAATCCCACTAATCCGGGTATTTTTGAGCCAGATCATGAATCCAAAGCAGACCACTCTATTTTTTTTTTTAACCTTCTTCTGTGTTTCTTTGGGAAGCCGTGGAAGAAATCGATTGGAGAAAACCCATTCAAAATAGTTTTTAACATTGGTTTGGCTTTGATTGAAAAAGGATAAACAATTGCAGTTCTCCGAGCTTGGAACATAACTTATTCTTCCTTTTTGTAAACAATGTTAGTGGTGGACTGGGTACCACTATTTCGAATTGGTTGTAAGTTTTTCGGTTTCAATAATTGCACTAAATCGGGTTTGGATTTAAAAAAAAAATAGTGATATCACAGTGCCTCACAAAATTGTGATACCAGAAGACCCACAAAACTTGAAAAGTTTTTCGTTTTGAAAAGTAATGCCTGTTGATCGGTGAAATGAAAAGTAATTGCCAAATTACACATTCTTACAGTTGCTAGGACTTTTGGTTTCTCTCTTATGTATCTAGTGCCAATCTCGCTTGGACCAGTGGTTTGCAAAAGTAAAAGAGAGCAATTTCATTCGGAATTGAGAACACGAATACGAAACTGAAGCGGAATTGCGTTCGATTTACTTTCAAAAAAGTAGTGGAATTGAAAATATGCCTGAATATTTATTCCGGGAATGTAGATACGAAAAAATGCAAAAATTGTTTATGAACATAACAATTTCATTATAATTAGATGAAAGCATTATTGCTAGTCTATCTTTGCTTTCATTGCTTTTTGCAGTTCCCAACTGATAAAAGTAATGATTGTAAGTAAGGAGAGGCAGTAGGTTATCATGCATCCTTTAGCGAAAAGCGGTTCGGAAGATTCTTGAAAATGGAAAGGTGTTGTAAGCTTGATTTATCTAGGCCTAACCTCAAAAATATCATATTTCAATATATCGATATTATTTCTGACATTTCCGGGTTTACTACCATAAGTACCTTTCAAATTTTGAGGGTCTCCGGTATTTTATTAATATCGGCTGACGGTATTATTACATATATTTTAAGAAGAACTAAAACGACAAATCTAACTTCCTTTTTTTTTAACCTTCGTTTCAATTACTGTTTTAAGACAGTGTTTTAAGAACATCTTGAGATTCTTTTAGGTCACTGAATTTGTAAGTCAACTCTTAAACCTCTTCAATTATCTTTTTAAGTGTGTGTATCTTGCACAACGCAACCCTTGCCTCACTGTGCCAACACGAACGGACTGCGTTTTGGGGCCAACACTTATCAACGACATCAGCAGCGGCAGCAACAACCAGGTTGGCTGGTTGGTTGGTTGGTTAACTGGCAAGCAAAACTTTTTTTTCTTTTTTTTTATGGGGGGGAGTTGTGAGTGGAAAAATTTCATATATAACACAGAAGGTGGCCCCGCCGACAACAACAACAAAAACGGATGAGCAGGAGGGCACGCGACTAAGTCCCACATGCCGGGAGGGTTCAGGCTCTGGTGGCGCTTGGGGAAAAATTGTGTAATAACTGCGAGCAATGTGCTAAGCTGTTCCTGACTCTAGAGCCCACTCTGTGAGCCCTGTGGTGGCTTCTTTCTGGGTTGGCGGTGTTATAAAACAAATGTAGTACACACAAAAAGCAACGTTGTAAACGCACAAAGCCATAAAATCTAAAAAAGACAAAACGAAAGGCTCAAACATTTTTGCCACCACCGAAAAGTTTGCTGCCCTGTGTCCGCCCCGCTGCCTGAAACTGCTGCTCCTGTGTGCCTGTGTGTGTGTGTGTGTGTGTATTAATAGCCGTATCATAATGCCCTGCGCTGAGGTTGCGGCACACAACAGCAACAACAGTAAAAGACCACAAATTATGGCACTGGAAGAAAGGGACGGAGACAGACCCAACGAATAAGAGAGAGCGTACCGAGTTGAGTCTGTACATTGCACTGTAGGAAATTATCAGAAAATTTTAGGCAAAAAGACTCTCTCTCGAAATGCGTGGGAGAAGAGCTGAGATTAACATGGTTTAACTCAGAGAAAGCCCCCACGAGGGTCTACCATCAAAACCAACAATTCATCAAAGATTTTGGTTTCTATAAAAACGAAACATTTAAAGTTCAGGTTTCGCTTAGATACAAATCGCTGCCGAAACGCGTAGGAGAATAGCTGAGATAAACATGGCTTAACTGCAGCAAGAAAGAACCGTGGGTATAACACAGAACCAACGAAAGGGTCTACCATCAAAAACAACAATTCACCAAAGATTTTGGTTTCTATAAAAACGAAACATTTAAAGTTCTGGTTCCGCTTAGATACAAAATTGAAAAATTGAATTGAATTAAGACAATGATTTATAAGGAGTCCTGTTCTTAGATCTTTTATACGCAAAGAACTTTTTCAGGACTTTAAAAAGTAAGGCAATGCACAAATATCCCGAAATTAACCAAATTCTGTTCTTAGATTACCCCTAAATCAGCCGAATCTAAACTTTTATAGGATAAAAGAGCCTGAAATATAGATAGTAGTTTGTAGTTTTGTTAAACTTCTGTTGCACTTTAAATTTGTTGTATTGAAGCTTGTGTGTGAACTCCGTTCAACTTTCAACTTTAACTTTGATTATAATCAGGGCTGCAAGCCTCCTAAAAATAGGGGAGGGGCTTACTTCGGGGTTCGAACCCGCTTAAATTTTTGGGTTCGGGTTCACGGAGCGGGTTCAGAAGGTCGCTGAACCTAGGTTCGGGTTCGAACTGGGGTTCAGGAATAATTTTGTTCTTCGCTAATTCAGCAAACATGTACAAAAGTTGAAAAACTCAGTGCCAATTTCCTTTCTTCCAGATAGTTGCTATGTGTCAGATCATACATATCAGGGTTAGATAAAAAAGCTTGAGACAAGTTGAGTTTTAAAAATGTACACTGCTTCTCGTTCTTGGTGGTAGTGGTGATAAAGGATAGTCCGCATTGAGATTCTTATTGTCCGTAGGAAAATCACAATTAGAACGAGACGGGCGTAAGTGACAGCGAACAGCTGATTATTATCAGAAGCGGTGTCGACTGCGCAACCGTTATTTAGACTTAAAACAAGACAGACACACGACACATAGAAGGATGGTCAACTGAACAGCTGTTATAAGAACCTCCAGGTTCTATCATTATGCAGGCTTTGCATATCTTCTGCAAGTCGGCACAGGCCATTGCTATGACTGTTCGGGAACTCCAAAGGCAGACCAAGTACAAAAACTGACAACAACAGACGCCAAATTGGCAGAAGTCTTTGTGTATGCGTGTGCACCCAATTCGACCCTTATTTATTTATTTATGTGATATTTAAAAGCACTTAGTTGGAACTTCCAACTTGGAAGCATTAATTACAATGACGATTATTTTTTATTTTTTTAAAGTATTTATTTATTAGTTCCTTTTAAATATTATACAAAATGTTTCTTTGTAATCTGCTTTTATTCCAAGGCTTACAAATGTTCGAAAATGTCATAGCAATTTATTGCAGCTAGAAAAAATTGTTCTGCTCTTGTTCGTGTTCGGTTCGGACATCCCAAAAATTTCGGAGTGTCCGGAGCGGTTTAACT
>JAEIFU010001382.1:0-70836 GCA_018904235.1 Lordiphosa stackelbergi | reverse complement strand
GTTTGTTTAAAATTTTGGCCACGCCTCCTCCCGCCCCCGCAATTTGGAAAAAAAAATATATCTCCCACAGTTTTGAAGATAGACGATTTGTATTTTCTAGACATATTTAGTAATTAGCAAAATTAATCGATTTGCCGAAGAAATGATTAAAATCGGATCAACGGTTCAGAAGTTATGAGCAAAATGCGAACCAAGCGCCCCCCGCTGCCACCCCACCCACCCTAAAAAAATGTTGCATACTTTTTCGAGGGGCCCCCTAAGGAACGCAGGAGCACGATTTTTTTGCTCGAAAATTTTTTTTTCGATTTTTGAGGTCACCATTCCGAGCTACATTAAAAAAGTTTCCGTAGAAATGGGTCTTTTTGGTTGTAAACTAGTGTTATTAGAGATAGGTTTACTAAAATATTTATTTTTCAAAAGTTGTGACAGCAGTGCACAATTAAATGTTGAGCGTTTGTTTTCAAGAGTAGAATTTATAATAAATCCACGCAAGGGTCGCTTGGACTATGAAACTCTAAATGATTTTATGTTATATAGATCAAACTACAATCTTGAATATCATTGAATTTTATCAAAATTGGGAAACTTTATCGTATAGCTCAGATATAAAAATCGTGTTCTGTCTGAAACTAAAAATGCGATGTTGTATGGGAGGGGGAGTAGTTTTTGTCCGACGTTGTTCATCTTAGATAAATACTTCCGTATAGCAAAAAAAAACTCTTCCATTTTAAACTTCAAGTCGATATCTCTTAAGCTACGTTTGTACTTGATTTAAATACCCCTAGATGGGCGTAATTTTACACTGTAAGGTGTTTCGATGTCGCTGAAATTACATTTCCTTAATAATACCCTGGAGTTGGAAATAATCATACCCATGAACAAAAGGTTAAAATGAAAAAGAATAGATTCTATGCTTGGCTAGGTATGTTGGTGGAGTCAGAAAATTTCGTCTTGTGACGATAAAGACAACAATAACAATAATGATGAGGAAAGCGATGTGTCTTCAGATTGCCTATCGAGTTTAGATGACCAAAATGACTCAGACGGTGAATAATATCAAAAGCGATGAAAAACGTCAAAGAAAACCAATTGAAATATCAACAAGACATAAAAATCTTTCAATTTGACTTCTTATTATAAAGTTTAACTTTATAAGAGAAAGTTGGTCAAGCCCGACTATAGTTATACTCTGTACCTAGAGTAAGAGCTGAATGCAGTGCTGCTGCTGCGCTCATCTCTAAGTTTCTCTTTTTCTCTCCCTCCCTATCTTTCTCTCTCTCTCTCTCTCTAAGAAAATATGCATTACGCCTGTGGAAAAAGTAATGCAGTACACTCGCTGCTTTTTGCTAGAGAGATAGTAATCCAAAACAAAAAGACTGCGAACATTCTGCATTACAATTTTATAAATAATGTACGCATTCGTAATGGGAATCCGATGACAGTTCGGCTCTAGCATACATCCTTAATACCTAGTAATGTAGGTTGTCGGCAGCCCGTTTACAAAGTGGCCATGCACATGGCAAAGTAATGCAGATTTTATGGGATTATTTCCTTCATACTGATGAGTTCTGAGTATTGAGTAATGCGTTACTTTGTCATCAGTATGAAGGAAATAATCCCATACAATCACTGTATTCAGCAGGTAAAATCGGCAACCATAAATCACAAATCGTAAGCCGGAATTATCTGCTGAATGCGCACAATGATCTTCATGATCTTCTTATAACATTCGGAATACCAGAATTATTGCCGTTTTCAGAGGGTAAGTATCAAATAGTGCAATTTATCTTATCTGTTTTATGTGTGTGCGCGCGCGAGCAGAAATAATCAAAAAACAATTGTCTATATCCCAACAACAACCGTTATTTCACTCAACACATAGCCCAATAGATGGCTGATCGAAAGCAAATGACCAAAAACATAAGTTGTTGTAGCATCAGTTGCCCTTTCTCGTACATTGTTGCGTTTTTTTATATTACCCGTTACTCGTAGAGTAAAATTGTGAAACACATATTTAATAAAATATAATACGACGCTCTCTCTCCCTAAAATCACTACGAATATTTAAAAAGGTAAAATACTAACGTCGTGCAAATTTTAACGCATCCTCCTTCCCCTCCTCTCCCCTCTCCTCTTCCTTATATAACACAACATTGTCTGCTAATGTAAAGCACACAATCCGTTTATATGTATGTGGAGCAAGTACAGCTTAAATTTTTCTTATTTAAACATTTTCGCTAGGTCAGTACACACTGAGCCCATCTAGCTATCCGTTTTGTATTCTCAGAGTAACCCCTCCTCCCTAAAAAATTACAAACGCATTTGCATTTAACGCGCATACAATTACCGGTATTAGTGCTTAGTAACTATACCAGGAAGAGGGCCAATCCAAGCTTAATTAAATTCTACCTATTGGCAAGAAGGATCCTTCTAGGTAGGATATAAGATTGGCCAAGCCAAATTCTATCTACTGCCAGGAATGATCCTTTTAGGTAGGCAATAATATTGGCTAAACCAAATTCTACACATTGGCAGGTGGGATTTCTCCCCTACTACAATGTCGGTGAACAATAAGAATTTATTTGAATTCTTTAAAAATGGGGAAAGATCAGTAGGTTCTGTGTCGCTGGGGAAAAATGCACTGCCCATAGTAACAGCGGAGTTGAGAAACAGCAATATTGACGGAAAAATAACAAAGGCGCTTTGGAGGATAAAGGGGATGGAACACTGCTGCGTGACAAAAGATGTAAAATTGGCTATACAGCCCCAAAGGGGCCACGCCAAGCTTCTTTCAATCACTTGAAGTGTGTGGTTTAAATTTTTTGCACAAGAGATAGGGACCTCCAGTTTAACGCCGAATCCAAATGGCAAAGTTTAAGAATTTGCTTTTTCATGGCTAGTTACTTCACAGCTGGCGCCAATAGCTGAATGGGGTGACCGGATGTGTAAAAGCTATTTTCTAAAGAAAGAAAAAAGCTTTTTTTATGTTCCGAGGCGGGATCGAACCCACGACCTCCCGCACACCAGTGCAGCACACTAACCGCTGGGCCACACACCAGCCATAAAATATTGAATCATGGTGAACAGCTATTACAAAGACAATACACAATGGTCCCAAAAATTGCATTATGAAATGCAGCCTTAAAGTTTTGCCAAACCCTGAAAGTCAGCTATTCATTTTACTAAGCACTTGACTTTTGTTGTGGCAAGATTTTGTCTAAGTTTATTGGCTTGAAAATAAACGAAAATAGATTTAAAGAATTGAAGAAATTATGAAAAATAATGACCAAGGTATGTTAAATACAATTTCGTTTCAGTTTTTTTTATATATGTGCTTTGTTTTATGTGTTTTTGTTGTGAGTCGTTTTAAGCGAGTTTAACCTCAAAATAATTCTGTTTCGTGGAGTAAAAGTTTGGTGGATTGTCGTAATTGGAAAATATGCAAAGGAGACAAGAGCTCTTTTACGATCAGAGTAATGAAAAATTGGCTATACAGCCCCAAAGGGGCCATGCAAAGCTTCTTTCAATCACTTGAAGTGTGTGGTTTAAATTTTTTGCACAAGAGAATGGGACCTACAGTTTAACGCCGAATCCGAACGGCAAAGTTTGGGAATTTGCTTTTTCATGGCTAGAGTACTTCACAGCTGGCGCCAATAGCTGGTGAAGGTGACCGGATGTATAAAAGCTATTTTTCTAAAGAAAGAAAAAAACTTTTATTATTAGATGTTCAGAGGCGGGATCGAACCCACGACCTCCCGCCCAGCAGTCCAGCACACTAACCGCTGGGCCACAGACGGCCCAAGATAAAGATTGAAGATTGGCTTCTGAAAATATTGCATTTATTATATCGAAAAAATCAGCTAAATTCATCGGTAGTCGGCCAGATCGTTTATATGGCAGCTATATGAAATAATAGTCCAAATTGAACCACATTTGGTGGGACACCTTGGGAGCCTAAAATTCGTGTGTAAACTGAATTTTAGTTCAACAGTTTAAAAAACAACAAAGTTAATGAAAATCGGCCAGATTCGTTATATGGCAGCTATATTAAATAATGGTCTAAATCGAACGAATCTTTGTAAGTCGTCTTTGGGGCCCTAAATATAAGTATAAAACAAATTTAAACAAAAAAATCGACTTTGGGACCATTGTGCAATGGGAGCATTGTGAAAAGAACCCAAATAATCTAAAAACGAGAAGGCCAAGCTAACTTCGTCTTTGCCGAAGTTTTTATACCCTTGCAAATGTTTTAATACATCAGAGTTTAAGAACGCCAGCAAACAAACTATTTTTCTAAATAAAACCCACTTTCGACCGATAGTTCCTATGACAGCTATAGAATATAGTCATCTGATTTTGACCAAAACTTCCAAATCTTTGTAAAAGCGCATAATATTAATAATTGCTGAAATGAGACACGTTAACATTAAAAACGAAGCAAAGTTTTTCTCATAAAAACCCACTTTTCGATGATACCGTTCCTGAAAAACAACTTTAACAGTGTTCCCGCGTTTCTTTGTGTGACACCAAAAAGTTCCATATTCTTTGGAAATCGAATTTTGCCATTACAATAATCGTTGAAGGTAGAGACAACGTTAACAAGAGATAAAAACGGGAGGGGGAAAATTTGAAACATTGATCCAATAAAAAGAAGCACTTTTCGACCGATAGACTATCCTTACCATCTGAGCTATAAGATATAGTCATCCCGATGTTGACAACGACAAGCTAAATCCAAATCTGTTGTAAAAGCGTATAATATTAATAATCGCTGAAGATGAGACTCGTTAACATTAAGAAACAAAAAATTTTTCTCATAAAAACCCACTTTTCGACCGATAGTTCCTATGGCAGCTATAAGATATAGTCATCCGATTTTGACAAAAACTTCCAAATCTGTGTAAAAGCGTATAATATTAATAATCGCTGAAGTGAGACACGTTAACATTAAAAACAAAAAAGTTTTTCTCACAAAGACCCATTTTTCGACCGATAGTTCCTATGGCAGCTATAAGATATAGTCATCCGATCCGGTCGGTTCCGACATATTAGCAGTGTGCAGTAAAAAGAAGACTCTGTGCAAAGTTTCAGCTCGATAGCTTTAAAACTGAGGGACTAGTTTGCGTAGAAGCAGACAGACAGACAGACGGACAGACGGACGGACAAAGCTCAATCGACTCAGCTCGTCACCCTGATCAAGAATATATATAGTTTATAGGGTCGGAAATGAATATTTCTATGCGTTGCAAACTTCTGGGCAAAATTATAATACCCTTTGCAAGGGTATAAAAATAACTATTCCTGCTACTTCACGGTCAATATAAAAGTGCCTTAGAAAGTTGTGTGTAAGAATGAAGTTTGCTTATAGCATAGTTACACTTACATTTATTACGGAAATTTGTTCGAGCAATAATATATAGTCCTCCGACTTCGACCAAATCTTCAAAATCTGTTTAAAACATATAATATTAGTAGTGTCTTATTTTAAGAACGATAGAAAAAGTTTTTTCTCAGTAAGACTAATTTTGTAGCCTAATCTGTTCTAAGACAATTATAGTACATATATATTCATCCGATATCGAAAATTCTTAGCAAATCTGTTTGAAAGCATTTAATATTAATAATAGAAGAGATTGGAAACGCCAAAATTTAAAAATAAATATTTTCCCACTAAGACCCATTTTACGAAGTATCGGTCCTTTTGCAGTCATGAGATAAAGTCATCCGACTTTGACCAAAACTTGCAAGTCTATGTGAAAGCATATAATAATAATAATCGCTGATATGGGAGACGTTTAGATTAAAAACAAAAAGTTTTTCTCACTAAAACCCCTTTTCGACCGATAGTTCCTATGGCTGCTATAAGATATAGTTATCCGATTTTGACCAAAACTTCCAAATCTGTGTAAGAGCATATAATATTAATAATCTCTGTACTGAAAGACGTTAACACTAAAAACAAAAATTTTTCTCATTAAAACCCACTTTTCGACCGGTAGTTCCTATGGTAGTTATAAGATATAGTCATCCGATTTTGACAAAAACTTCCAAATCTATGTTAAAGCGGATAATATTAATAATCGCTGAAGTGGAAGACGTTAACATTAAAAACAAAAAAGTTTTTCTCTCAAAGACCCACTTTTCGACCGATAGTTCCTATGGCAGCTATAAGATATAGTCATCCGATCCGGTCGGTTCCGACATATTAGCAGTGTGCAGTAAAAATAAGACTCTGTGCCAAGTTTCAGCTCGATAGCTTTAAAACTGAGAGACTAGTTTGCGTAGAAACAGACAGACAGACGGACAGACAGACGGACGGACAAAGCTCAATCGACCAGCTCGTCAAAGAATATAAATAGTAGAATAGGGCAAAGAATATTTTCTAAGCTCGTGGACCTGGTCAACAATATAAATAGTCTCCTCTCATCCCCGTATCTCATCTCTCAGTCAAATCAGATCACTTGAGGAATAAACGATAAAATATTATAAAAAACATAAATTTACATTTGAGTACTAATGATATGAATGCCTATATTGTCAACACTTTAAAAGAAAACGAGCTAAGTAAAGTTAAAAAATAAATAGCCGTTACTCACAAAAAACATGTTTAACAGTGTTCCTGCGTTCCTTAGTGGACCATTCGAAAAGTATGCAACATTTTCTTAGGGTGGGAGGTGGAAGCGGGGGGGCTTGGTTCACTTTTTTGCTCATAACTTGAGAACCGTTCATACGATCTTTATAATTCGATCTTTATTATTTCTCCGGCAAATCGATTCATTTTGCTAATTACTAACTATCTCTAGAATTTTTTTTTCCTTTCTTTCAAAAAATTTTTCTTAAAAAAAAAAATCGTTACCAAACACACTCTGCCAATTATGAATCGTTAACCAATCAAAAAATTTAATAAAATTTAAAACTGTAGGAGATATATCAAAACAAAATTAAAATAATATTATTTTATGATAGAACAATAAAAATTAAATATTTAGGTTTTATTGCAAGTAAATAAATGGATTGATTAGATTACATTAAAGAAATATTTTTTATTTTGTCAAAAATTTTTTTTAAAACCATTCATGGATGCTTTACTAGGGGCCCAATTGGTATGTCATAAGCACGGAGTCATCTGGCATTCTAGTACTTATAGACGATTTACTCTGCAGCAATATGTTCAGGTACACGATCATTTCGCCCACATGATAAAAACTCAAAATTGGCACATCACGATAAAATTGATTTTGTTGTATCTCCGTAACCGTAGCGATTATCGGTATATAATTTTACCAGATACGAGTTAGTGGACTTAGAACTAATTTGCATCAAAATGTCACCTTCATTAAAAATGGCACATACGATGTTTTCAATAGGTCGATATGTTCAACTTAAGCAGAACTAAGCTGCAATAAAGCCGATTTTTCCGTAAAGTCGCACGTTGTAGCAAGATGTTTTAGTTATTCATTAATCTACTAACTTTCGTTAATAACTTTGCATTTAAAACTTAGGTGCCACGCTGTGCCATGTACAACTTTATCCCACGAAACAACTGTTATACTTGTTGGGGTCAACCTAAAATTACACACAAACAACACACGGCACAATTGGGCAAAAGCACAGAACAATGACAAACTAGTTATCAAACCTTAATTTAACATACCTTAAACTAACAATTTTTATTTGTACATTTTATTTTGCTTCTAACTTTTGAACAGACGCACTCAAAGATGGCTAATATTTGCTGCCAATTTCACAAAAACACGTGGCACACAAACAGCTGACTTCAACCGGCCGTCAAAAACCAGTGTTGCCACTAAGTTTGAATACAGTTTTTTAAGCTACTACGAGTATGGAAATATTAAAAACCAGTTTATATTTAAAATTTGAAAATGCCAAAAAGGGCAAAAACCACTGTGCAGAGGGGAAAACCTGTTCAGAAAATAAGTTGCCTCCAAATTAAAAAGGAGAAGAATTTGTCAAATTTTAACATATGTTTTTAATTTTCCAGGAATGAGAATTGTTGTTCTCACCGGAATAATATTTAGTTTTATACAACACTAAAAAACCAGTTTTCAGCAGTGTGAGAGCGAGTTGAGAGCTGAGAGTCTCTATTTTGAGATCTCTCTATTTTTTCTTAACTCTACTTCTTGTCAGCTAAACCAAGCATATAGCCCTCTAAATGTGAGTCTGCAAAAATGTGCAACGGCTAAATGAGCCATACGTTAAGTAGTGAAAGTACCGTGTTAAATTTAGAGTCAAGCCCAAACAAATTTATCTGTGATTTTTTGAAAAACTTAATTTAACTTAAATATGTCAAGTGAAATTGTTGTTGAAGTTTGTTGTAAATGTAATGTCTCTGATTCTACGGAATATATCGGTGAAGAAGCAGCAGCATATTAAGGAGACTTCCTACTAGATTTTGATCGCTCACGATAGTCACGAGATTTGACTCGTTATTTTTGCACTTCTGTTAAGGCTATGTTAAGTTTTGCCCATCTCTAATGCACGCTGGTGAAATACAAACAATTTGATTTCTAAATTCAACTAAATTTCCTTTTTTTTAACAGAAATTATAAACAAAAGTTGCAAAAACTACTAAGCAAACACCTAATCCTTCAACATGCCTCGCCGTTACACCAAAAAACTAACCCTGGCCAAACTGAATGCCACCCTAAACTCACAGGAGAGTGAACCAGGATCCAAGGATGTGGATGCCAGCGATGCTAGTTCAAGTGAATTCGACGAAGAAGATGCTGAGGCAGCTAATGAAACAGACTCCTTATCAAATGCTACCATTCGACTGATTATGGAGAATACACCACATTTTGCCCAAGTCGACACCAACAAAGGCTTGACCCTAAAACTCGAGGAGGATTTACAAATGTATCCCAGCTGCGCTGTAACTGTTCCCCTGCCCCTGTACATAGCCAACCGACATACACCCATTGTGGAGCCCTGCAATCAGCGTGTTCAGGCTTATGATGAATGGCAGAGTCAATTGAAAATGTATCATACCCAGCATCTGAACTATGTGAAGAAAATGAAGCTTAAGGAAAAGAAAAGACAAAACAAGATACACAATGCACACCTATTTGATATGGCCGAGCATATAGCCACACAGGAAAATGCCTATTTTAGGGACAGCTATGACTATTATTATACAGGAGGAAATCTGCAAATGATGGAGTACAAAGGGAAAATGTTGGCTCTACATGTGAGTGGAGAGCAGCTAAGGGAGCTGAATGTATCGGAGGTGGGAGAAGAGGCCTCACTGTGGCAGCCTTTACACCGCGAATTGATTGCCAGCAAATCCAGTGAAATCTTTGAATTGCTCAATTTGGACTCTTATTTGGTTAACCATGGACATTTAATGGCTCTCCGATTTCTAAAGGAAATAGCCATTTATGAACTGAAGAACAACTCTGAGGAGGAGTTTAAATTGGAATGCCTTAGCTCTTACTCCACGCCAGAGGTTCACTTTACCAGCTTTGCTCAATCGTTGAGTCAATCCCAGCACTTGGCCTTGGCCTGCGAAGATCGTTCGGTACGTTTTCTGGATCTAAACAGTCAACAAATCCTGGCCAAACATGATGTTTGCATGCTGAAGGGCCTTAAACACAACTCCAACACTTGGGCCCAGCTTATCCCCGCCTCCCAGCAATCCAGCTGCTTCTACTATGCCTCCCAGCAGGTGTTATTGACGGTGGATCTACGCTGTGATCAGCCCCTGAATCCCTGCTTTGCCAGCAGTGCCTATGCCGAACAATGTGAAAGTTTCTCCTGCCTGAAGCCAGGCATTAATCCCCATCTCCTGTATGTGGCCAGTAACCATAAGCTGCACTGCCTGGACATGCGTTGTTTGGGTAAAAAGTTGACAGATCGCTCTGTTGGTTACCTGGACGCATCAGATGAGCTATCCACCCACTTTTATGGACACTTGTGCCTTTGAGGGTAAAGAATTTATAGCCTTGGGCAGTGCCTTACCCTCGGATCAGCGTCTGTGCGAGCTAAACGGTTGTCTTAGTCAAAATCTAAGCGAAATGTCTTCAACGGTTTTACCCTATGCCACGCCCACTTTGGAGGAAGCCTTAACCGATGCACGCCTTAGAGGATTTATCGATATCTATGCAGATCTCAATGAGCGCATCAAATGTTGCTTCACCGGCCTCAAGTTTCACAAATTGGCCAAACCCAGTGATCAGGCTTTTGCCCAATTGCTTAGCTCCAACAGCCTGGGTGATGTCTATGCCCAGAGATTAACCCTCAGAGATGAAGAGGAAAAACTACAAGAGCTTAGATTTGGCTGGCATACCACAGAGGCCTTACGCTATTATGGAAATCTGGTCCAGCAAAAAGTGGAGCCGCGTCAACTAAAATGCACCGAAGTACAAAACATTTGCCTCATGCGTGAGATTTTTAAATCCCCCCAAGAAAGAGTCATTGAAGAAGAGAAACCCTTTATTGTAGAGGACATAACCATTGACTATGGTTTCGATGAAACGCCACAGCAGGAGCAAGACGACCTACCCACCCCTTCCACCCCCACCAAAAAAAAACAAAAGGCTGTTAACCGTGGCCCTTGGCAAAAATCTGCCTACAAACTGGCCCGCTACACGGACATGATTACCTCCCGCTTGCTTAAGTGTGTGGGATTTGGATGATTATGATCAGACCAGAGATGTTGACATCCAAATGATTGATGAAAAGTTGAAAAAGGAAAAATCGGAAGCCGAAATCAATCGCACCGCCGACTGGCTGCAGCATTTACCCTCCAAACCCGAAGATATGCCCCAGGAAACGTCCACCTTGGGCTTAGTGCCCGGCACCCAACTCAGCCAGCACTTTGAGGCCAAGAATGCCGACTATTATGCTTTAATAGAACCCAAATTGGAGGAAACCCATCTACTCACTGAGCGTATGCATTCTACCTTACAACCTGGCGAGAGAACGATTATTGAATACGATTTTGAGGCCACAATACCAGCAGCTCCCACACCCGCTAAGAAACCCAAAGCGAAACATAACAAGGGTTTTTAGTTTTACGTTTCAGTTTGTAATTTGTAGTTTTTAATAAACTAAAGTAAACTAAAACAAAAAGAAAGCTTTTCCTTGAAATTCAAGAGTTCTAAGGAAGAAACTAAATTAATTGGTTTTTAAATACAGTATGTCAAGAAAGTGTTTTGACACCAAAAAAAATTACCCAATTTGCACATTTTTTCAAAAAAAGAGGCTTTCTATAAATGGTAAAATTTTGTTTATATTTTATTCTGATTCTGTATCGTCCCTAGAAATAGTATGCAAAAAAGTAGCCAAATCCATCTAGTTTTAGGGTTCAAAACAAAAATAAATAAAATAAAAAAAAAACCAATTTTAAAGTGTAAAAAGCTATCCTGAGTACAAGGAGCTGAAATGGAAACCAAAAATTAATGATTATAGACAATTTTGATATGCTGAACCCGAATCTGGTTATATAAACTCTATATCTCCATGGATTAGCTGCAAACTTAAATTAAAATACAAAAAATGGCTCATTTTACCCTTTTGAAAATAATCTTTAGAAATCGGATTATTTTAAAAATTATTTTTTTAAAAACTTAGAGTACAAAAGGAATGAACAAAATCTGTTTCATCGGCCCAATAATAAGTAATTATATTGTTACATACTGTATATACGTAAGCAAGATTGTACACGCAAGATAGTTAGATGGTAGGGCAACACATACGCACATAAAAATAAGCAAGACAACACAAAAATGCGTGGTAGAAAATAAAAATTAATAATACATACTAAGAAAACATTAACTAAAAAATAAAAATTTTTTTTGTGTTTTTGTGAAGGTGATTTTTTAGCAATTCTAACCTTAAACTTGTTGTGTCCCGTGGAATAAAAGTATGTTGGATTGTCGGTGATTGACGGAACTTTAAACGCTATATTATTCTTCAATAATTAACCCTGGACGGTCATCGTTATTTTTATAACGTAAAGATCATCGTTCGTCGACTCGACGACGTAATTTTTAAAAATTCTTTAAAAAAAATCCTATGCATGAAAACTCACAAAACATGTTAGTTTTGTATTATTTTATTAATTTATTTTTAGAAAAAAACGATTTTAAGTCGCTTTCCTGCAGTCTTTTGTTTATAAATACAAATTTCACAGCTCTTGTCCATTTGGCTTGTTTTACAAAACATTAACAAAAAATCATAAAAAATAACAAAATTAAAGCAACATTACTTATTCAAAGTATTTTTTTTCTTAATATTAATGCTTTAAACTAAAATGAGAACACGTTTTAAGGAACATAACTGTTCATTTTGAGCAAGAGGCACAAAGCACAATTTGATGCTCCCCACATAGGTGTTTTCCACATTTCTTGCAGGATGTTTTTGTCATACGTCGCTTAGCGGAAGGGCAAATAGCACAGATCTTGCGTTTTTTTACAATTGTTTCACGATTTTCACCTTCAGCAGTTCTCATTTCAGTATCAATTAAATTTTCAATATTTGATCGAAGTTGCATCGAAAAGTTTGCTTTCTTTGGGCTTCATCTGAAGTTTCAAGTTAGTAGACTGGCGATTACAATCTCAACGTTTGTATGAACGATTTCGCCTATTATCTCTGGTGTGATAAACATTTCGAAGCACTTCAGTGGGTCTGTTACATTTCTGCATGCGCGCGCTGGTCCCCGAGCTTGATGAACAATGTTTAGACCATAACGATGAGACTTGCCTTTTTGCGTTGACCACTTATGTTTGTCCTTTCCTCGTAAAATGGTTTTATTGAATGATATTATGCTCGACTTGGCTTTCAATAGATGTAAAGGTATGTTATCCTCATCTTCATCGATGGTATCCTCTGCTGAACTCGCGTCCTCTTCAGTTTCGATCTCTTCATCAGATTCTACTTCGATGTCGTCTAGGCCATAATCCAAAGCATCGTCTGGTTCGTAATCGTCATCACACATGGCAAGAAATTTTTCAATTTCCTCGTCGGTGAATTTTTTTTTGCCACTCATCTTTTATTTTCACTGCACAAACCCAAAATAGAAGTAATAAGAAAATTTGGTATATTGCCTTTAAAACGAAAAACTGACACAAAGTTCATCGTTCGTAGTTTCGACTACGCAAGTTTAAAAAAATATACTTACACGGATCGTACGAAGCCAAACCAACTGCGCACAGCAACAACACAACAGCACCTGATGCTATACCAAAAATCAGCACAAAGCAAACAAAGAAAAAAGAGAAAAACAGCAAAATGTAAACACGCGTCGTTGAAACGACGAGTGATGACCGTCCAGGGTTAAGTGCTAACGGAATTAGTTTTTTTGGTGTAAGAAGGAAGAAAAAAAATTGAGAGAGTGTGAATAGAGAGGAAAGAGTGTCCCTTGGAGAGGGTATATTAAAATTGTCCGGATGTTTGTAACGCATAGAAGGAAGCATCTCCGACCACATAAAGTATATATATTCTTGATCAGCATGACGAGCTGAGTTGATATAGCCATGTCCGTCTGTCCGTCCGTCCGTCTGTCCGTCTGTCCGTCTGTTTCCATGCTATCTCCTCCGTCAGTTTTAAAGCTATCTCAACCAAACTTTGCACGAAGTCTTTTGGTATAAATACGCTGCACATTTGTCGGAACCGGCCGGATCGGATGACTATAGCATATAGCTGCCATAGGAACGATCGGTTGAAAAAGTAGTTTTAGTGAGAAAAACTTTTTTGTTTTCAATGCTATCGCTCCCAACCCCCGTATTTATAAGTTTTTTATGCTTTCACATAATTTCAGCAAGTTTTATGCAAATCAGGCCACTATATAGTATAGCTGCCATACAAAATACAGATCTGAAAAAAAGTTTTAGTATGAAAAACTTTTTTGTTTTCAATGCTATCGCTCCCAACCCTGGTATTTATGAGTTTTTTATGCTTTCACATAAATTCAGCAAGTTTTATGCAAATCGGGCAACTATATAGTATAGCTGCCATACAAAGGATAGATCTGAAAAAAAGTTTTAGTATGAAAAACTTTTTTGTTTTCTATGCTATCGCTCCCAAACTCGTTACTAATTAATATGATATGCTAACACATAATTTTGTCAAGTCAGATCCAAATCGGAAGACTATAGCATATAGCTGCCATAGGAATGATCGGTCGAAAAAATAGTTTTAGTGAGAAAAACTTTTTTGTTTTCAATGGTAGCGTGTTTGTACGTTTCAGTTATAAATATTATCTGTCTCCACACAATTTTAGAGAGTTTGATCAAAAGCGGATGAATATATCGTATAGCTGCCAAGGGTATATAAACTTCGGTCGAGCCGAAGTTAGCTTCCTTCTATTTTTTTTCAATTCAAAACTGCCATGGAAGTGAAAACGTATATCACTTTAATAAATCTTTTATTTTTTTAAAGTCTTCGGATGTTTGCTAACTGCCAGATTGATGAAGGAAGCATCTCCCGACCACATAAAGTATATATATCTTGATCAGCATGACGAGCTGAGTTGATATAGCCATGTCCGTCTGTCCGTCTGTCCGTCCGTCTGTCCGTCTGTTTCTATGCTATCTCCTCCGTCAGTTTTAAAGCTATCTCAACAAAACTTTGCACGAAGTCTTTTGGTACAAATACGCTGCACATTTGTCGGAACCGGCCGGATCGGATGACTATAGCATATAGCTGCCATAGGAACGATCGGTTGAAAAAGTAGTTTTAGTGAGAAAAACTTTTTTGTTTTCAATGCTATCGCTCCCAACCCCCGTATTTATAAGTTTTCTATGATTTCACATAATTTCAGCGAGAATTATCAAAATCGGACAACTATATAGTATAGCTGCCATACAAAATATAGGTCTGAAAAAAAAGTCTTAGTGAGAAAAACTTTTTGTTTTCTATGCTATCGCTCCAACCCCCGCATTTATAAGTTTTCTATGATTTAAACATAATTTACCCGAGAAATTAATTGGTTGGGATCTGGTTAGAACGGCTGGGATCTTGGATGGGATCTGGGAGGGATTTGAAGGATCTGGGTGGGATCTCGAAGGGATTCAAGTGATCTGCATGCGATCTGGGTGGTATCTGAAAGGGATCTGGGTGGGATCTGAAAGGGATCTGGGTGGGATCTGAAAGGGATCTGGGCGAGATCTGGGTGGGATCTGCAGGATCTGGGTCTCTATGATGAGCGTAGAATCTGAGTGGGATCTAGATAATGCGATCCAGCTTGTTTTGAGCTGGGTGAGATTGGGAGATCTGGATTTCAACTCCCTGTTTATTTTCTGCTTCGAAAGAGTGCCCTTGCTGATTTTATACATTTGAGAGAACTTGTGATTTGAAAAGCTCTTAGACTAAGCAACATGTTTCACATCAAAGTCCCGGGCATGCTAGGACTTTTTATAACCGTTACTCGTAGAGCAGAAGGGTACACAAACGTGCAAAATGTATGTAACAGAAGCATTGCATAATATGGCATATATTCTTGATCAGCATCAACAGCCGAGTCGATTTAGCCTTGTCCGTCTGTCCGTCCGTCCGTCCGTCCGTCCGTCCGTCTGTCTGTATGAACACCTTGATCTCAGAGATGGTAAGAGATAGAGGTTTGACACGTATGGGACAATGTTTCTTTTATCTGCACGCAGATCAAAAGTTTGTTGCAAATTTTGGCCACGCCCTCCCGCCCCGCAATTTGGAAAGTTATATCTCCTACAGTTTTAAAGATAGAGTACTCGTACCTTCTAGAGATAGTTAGAAATTAGCAAATGAATCGATTTGCCGAAGAAATGATAAAGATCGGATGAACGGTTCTCAAGGGAATTGGAGGGAAAACCCAGCGAAGATTTTTATATACAGAGACTATTAATTATATGTCAGAACAACGTTTGCCGGGTCGGCTAGTTCTTTTAAAAGTTTTTCGAAAAATACGCAGAAAATTCCCTTGCGGATTTGAATAAAATCACCTCCGTTCATTCCAATACAGGAGTGAGCCAATTTTTGGTTATAACCGAAGCATTTTCAGCTATTTTGTGCTCCATAAACCAAAACAAAAAGAGTTTCATTTATAGCAACAAGAACATCGGTTTAAATACAATTCTACACTTAAATTTATTGGTCACTGTGTTAGAAGTGGAGAGAAAAAACTCGCTCACTAACATTGTAAGACCATTTGGGGACACACACGCTTGCAAAGGCTGCTGTCAGCTTATCGCTGTCTCGCAATGCCGGATTTTGTTGTTAAGTCGCATTGGAATTCCCAAACGATTTTAACGACGCAGGCATGGAGAGACAGTTGTTTGTTGATAGCAGAATCAGGCAAAGATCGCTGATGATTTGGTAGAGATACCAATGAAACAGCTGAACTAGCCTCCTTTATGGTATGTTGGGTTCCTGATTTTCAAGTAATGTGCAAACATAACGAGACCTCGAGGCCTGCAAAATCTTAAAGATTTATTTTGTGCTCCGATACGGGTTCGAATCGGGGTTAAGTAGCTTCTTTTGGAGTCTTAGCTCCTGGGAATGAAGTTAGTCCCACAAACTGCTAATTTTCTTATATTTTGACACTAATTTCTATTTTATCTCATCATTAGATAAACTTGAAATTAAACAACAAATGAGCAAACAAAGCCTGAATTCAAGTAAGTCTATAAACAGCTTATTCTATATATTAACCTAAATACTTGCCATTTCGATTGGCCTGTGCGTTGATTGGCCATCGCTGCCTCGGACATTATATCCGCATCCCCCACCATATCTGGCTCATAGGCAGGATTCACAATTCCCTCAATGCGTTCGACCACAAACTTTTCGTTTCTACGTTTCAGGGCATAGCCCAGGGAACGTTTTTCCATTTCGGGTTTATTTTGCAGTTCCTGTAGCATCTCTAGACCTCACAGCAAACGTTTCGCTTTGCAACTGATTGAATTTGGGCAACTTGTTTGCTACTAATTGATTGGAATTAGCTCGATTCGATGATATCAAGCGTTCAGTGGGGCGTAAAATGAGCCAAGGGTGACACCGGGCACGCCCGACACAAAAATCAAACAGCAAAAACATTCAATGGAATCTAACTAAAATTGCATAATAATTAAACAATAGAAGCAAGTTACAACCATTTTCACTTTATCAAATTCTGTGTTTATTTTGAAAATAAGAAAAATATTTTATTTATAATTCAAGCTCCACCCAGCGCCTGCGTCGTGTGGCACGACTCCGCCCACAAATGTTTATACACTTTCAAAATGTTGCCAGCAACATTTTGGCATTTGTCAGATACAAAGCAGCCTCTTCTTTTTTATCAAACTTCAGTTAACATTCAAACAATCAGCTAGCAGGTTGTGTGTACGCGTTCTCTTCTGTCTCTGTCTCTCTTTGTTCGTTTTGGAGTTTTCTTAGTTTTAGTTTGAAATAAGTCATAGACCAAGTTTAAATAAATAATTTCAAGTGATCAAATTAAAACACAAAAAGTAAGAAATAATAACACTAGTTTACAAAAATAAAAATAGAGGGAAGCTAACTTCGGCTCGACCGAAGTTTATATACCCTTGGAGCATGATATATGCTGCCAGTTTGTTATATGGCTATACGATATATTCATCCGATTTCGATCAAATTCTCCAAAATTGTGTTGAAACAGATAACATTACTATCTGGAAAGTATAAAGACGCTACCATTGAAAACAAAAAAGTTTTTCTCACTAGAACTACTTTTTCGACCGATCCTTCCTATGGCAGCTATATGCTATAGTCATCCGATTTGAATCAAACTTGACAGAATTGTGTGGTAGTATATAACATTGATCTGTACAAAGTTTGGGAGCGATAGCATTGAAAACAAAAAAGTTTTTCTCACTAAGACTTTTTTTCAGACCTATCTTTTGTATGGCAGCTATACTATATAGTTGTCCGATTTTGATAAATCTCGGTGAAATTATGTGAAAACATAGAAAACTTATAAATACGAGGGTTGGGAGCGATAACATTAAAAAAAACAAGTTTTTCTCACTAAAACTACTTTTTCAACCGATCGTTCCTATGGCAGCTATATGCTATAGTCATCCGATCCGGCCGGTTCCGACAAATGTGCAGCGTATTTGTACCAAAAGACTTCGTGCAAAGTTTGGTTACGATAGCTTTAAAACTGACGGAGGAGATAGCATAGAAACAGACGGACGGACAGACGGACATGGCTATATCAACTCAGCTCGTCATGCTGATCAAGAATATATATACTTTATGTGGTCGGAGATGCTTCCTTCTGTGCGTTACAATCATCCGGACAATTTCAATATACCCTCTCCAAGGGTATAAAAAAAATTAATGACCCATTTCAACTGAAATATATTTTTAGTGTAGTTTAGAATGGTGATCTCAAAAATCAATTTCAAAAAATTTTTCATGGCTCCGTTTTTGAAATATAAATTTTTTCTCTTACAATTTAAGCCATATCTGACTTCATAATTGTCAGATAGAGTCAAGCAAGATATGAATCGAAAGGTAATTCAGCTGCCAAAAATCGCGTAGAACCTTGTTTTCAAATCTGTTATAAAGTTTGGATTCAACGACCAAATATATTTCAAATAAATCGATTTTTTGCTCGAAAATACGAGAAATTTCATTTTTGAACGCCTGGAAAAAATATTAAAAAATCCAAAAAAAAACTATTTTTATTTTTTCTACTTAAGAATCGCACTTTTTCGAAGACAATAAGGTATTGGTGAGGAAAATCGTATCACACGTACCGTAGGTGGATCAAATTGAGTAGAGGAACTAACAGTCAAATTTGAGTATTTTGTGTGTTCACAAAAAATAAACTTGTATTTTTCTTCGTCTTTTGGTCAATTTATGAAGTGAGCGAAAAGCCAGAACAAAAATAATAATCAAGAACGGAACAAAAGTCGAAGCAAACGAAAATATATTTTTAAATAGTCACGAAAATACCACAATTTTTTGCACTAAATTGCTCACAGCTCCTGTGTTTGTTCATAGATGTTGATCATCGTTATATGGTTTTCTTTGTAGAAGTGCGATTCTTAAGTAGAAAAAAAAAAAATATTTTTTTGATTTTTTTATATTTTTTCCAGGCGCTCAAACAAAAAATTGATTTTTTTGAAATATTTTCGGTTATTGTATTCAAACCACTAAGCCGATTTAAAAACAAAAATGTTCTACGCGATTACTGGCAATTCAAAGACCTTTCGATTCATATCTTGTTTGACTCTCTCTGACAATTATGAAGTGAAATGAAGGCTTAAAATGCAAGAGCACCTATCGAAAAAATTAGAAAAATATCATATTTCAAAAACGAAAACGAAAAAATACTATTTTTGACTTAGGGCCGATTTCTTAACTTCCAGATAGCTGCTTTGAGTCAGATAAGCTTAGAATTAACTTTGCTTTTTGTTGGTTAGCTCTATGTAGAAGTTGAGAAATCGGTTCTTAATGAGTCTGAATTGTTTACTGTATTGTGTTCTTTATGGTGTAACATTTTTAAATTTATATCTTTCATTGAACTTCGAATACAGCAATAAATTACAAAATGTTGTAGCGATTGACCAGATATTTCCATCGGTTTGCCGAGCGGAATTAATTTTTATTAGGTGGTCGGGCAAAGCTCTCGCTCAGCAATCAATCAACAATGAGTGGGACAGGAGTTCCCAAGCCCATTCCGCAAGACCAAGACGCGCATTCATTGTTGTTTTAGGCAAAGGAATAGCTGGAGCGTATACAGGAAACGCATGCCATAAGACTATATAGAGCAACAACAAATTGATATACGTTCTCCCCCTTTTATTCGAGAGGTGTGTTGGCGACTGTTTAGTCACCCGTGTCTTGTTGTTGGTCGCGGGCGTCGCTTTTTCGGCGGCCGTGTAGGGGCAAATTATATACGTTCTCTCTCTCCCCTTTTTATTTCCGAGCCAAGGTTTTGTTGTTAACGGCGCGTACAGCCTGGCTTCTTAGATCAACAACAACTTTAAATGTGTTCTCTCTGCTCTTTCTCTTCGAGCGAAGGCTTTGTTGTTGGCTACCTGCGCATCAGGCAGTTTCTCTGTCTATTTCTTCTACTAGTTTTTGCTTGAGATGTATTTTCTTCATTTGTATTGTTGGTCCACGCATCCGTAAGCTCATTCTGGGCATCCCTGGAGTAGAAGGTACGCAGCGAATCAGAAAAAACTCCGTAGAGATAAAAATTAGACAATGTGAGTTCTTAAAGGCGAAAAAATAGACAGATCGTTCATCGATGTATCGATAAATTTATAACTCAGCCCTCAGTATCGACTCCGGTTCCAGGAATTCAGTTCCCGGAGGCAGAACCCAGGTTCTCTACAATATGATACAAGCAGAAAAGGTTTCATCTTGAAACTGTAGTGATGATTGATTGATGAATAGATCTTCGATTTCGTTTCAAAAAATTAATAATCAGAAAATGTGTTCCACACCTTCTAGACCTTCTTTAATTTGATCTGGACTAATATCGTTTCCGATTTAGATCATCAGAATCCGAATGGTTTCACACTCCCGCTATCAACATCTGATTGTGTTATAAGGCTTTTGGTTTCCAACTTGAATTATTCTTTATCGCTCGTATTAAATGTACAATTGTTGGGGCCAGTACAAGTAGGCGAAGATCGCTGACGATTTGGTAGAGATACCAATGAAACAGCTGTACGATCAACTAGCCTCCTTTGTGGTGTGTTGTGTTCCTGCTTTTTGAAGATATGTGCAAGCATAACGAGACCTAGAGCTAGCTTAATATTGATGGTTTGATTATCATATAGCACACAATGGCCTTGTTCATCAGCAAACATCATCCATTAAAAAAGTTAATTGGCTTATGTTGATCGCTTTGATGAAATTTTAAGGTAAAAATAGCGCGATGGTTGGCAACGACAATACATGTTCACTGTGCAATTTGGGAGAAAAAGAGAACCGATGAAGTGTACACATCGGCGTCTGTCCCATTTTGAGGGAGCACCGATTGCTTCATTTCGGCAAGGCTGAGCTACAACCGCACGAGATAATAATTATCTTAATGGTGAAAACTGGTCGGCCTTTTAGTTTTATAAGTCGGTCTTTAAGATTCCGGAAACAAATTATTGAAAGACTGAACACGCTTATCTGGGGTAACTGCAAAGGTTGGGTAGCGTGGCGAAAGCTAGAACTCGTTTTGACTTTTTTTTGATTCTTAAAGTATAGAGGTGAAAAATATTTTAAATAAAGAAGTAGTATGGAAGCTATTTGATTTTAATCAAAATCAACAAAATTAGCAATCATAATTGCATTTTACATTCGTTCACCTCAACAATTGAACTAGATCCATCGATTTTTCCGTAATCGATTTGTGCTGGTGAACACGGCCAATTGTTAACGATTTTTATAAATCGAAGATTTTACCAATTCGAAACGACAGTTCTTCTTCTTCTTTTATCCTGGATTACTTGGTGACACACTTGGTAATGAAAGATATTATATTTGTCTCCACGGTATCTTTGCCCGCTTTCTTTACTTCTTCTTTCTCTTCTCCAGTTTTGCTAAAGTCTCGTACTCAGAACGATAGAAAATTCCTTTCGTCACAGTATTTCACATAAATAGAAACTCTATCTAACATCACATGAGTATCAAAGCAAATAAAGGTGTTTCTAATTATATAAAATATTGTAACAGCAATTTATGTCGTTCTATTAGTGGTTTAATCCATAAAACTGCTGGGAGGGAGTCAAATATTCTCGACCAGACAAATTTCTGAAATTTAATCAATTGTACAGTTTTGCTTCCATATAATCTAAAACATCGAAGCTTTTTTAGTTAACTTTACATATAAAGACATCGAAGTCTAGGTTGATTTAGACATTTGATGTATATTTTGTGTATTTGAAACGAGAGTTTGTCTTTCTGTCTACTACTGCGTTCTTTTATTTACAGCTTTAGCAGAGGCTGACTGCTTCACCTTATTAGTTCCACCAGGCTCTCGGTGTGCTGCCGCAGAGCAGTATTGTATACACAGCAGATAGGGAACGTGGCGAACGCTGCCCTACAAACAGAGAGATATGTATCTCTGACAAAAACTAAGTTAACCCTTTGGAATCCCGCTCTCTCAGCCTGAACCGCACCTGTTCCTGGCGAGTAACTTGATTACGTGGACAAGTGCTCTTCTGCCTGCCCATCTGTGTGTGTGTGTGTTCATTGCCGCTCGCCGCTCTCTAGAGTAAACCAGCGCGAGCGCGTAAAGCCAATGATATTTTCAACGGTTCAGTTCAGTTCAGTTCAACACTTTGATCGTGGCAGTTCTCTGCTTGTCTCTCGCTTTAGTGGTTGTTACTCGCGTGTTTCTTTCTCCCCGCCCCCGTTCTCACATCAAGTGATACTTTCATTTAAAACTCAACAACAAAAACCCAGGCAGAGGTACAAAAACCAATTAAATTGGGTAAACAAACGGCTTGGCGTCTGTGTTTAGTTTAGCGTAAATTTCGAGTAGAAATTATGATTTCTTCCCCCCAAAAAAATTGTTAAAGAAAGCGTGTACTTTGACTAAATGCTGTCGTGTCTTTTTCATTCATATTCAGATCTTGTAGTCGCATGCGTATGTGTGTGTGTGTGTGTGTGCATACAGAGAAAACTTTACGAAACCCGCTTATCGCTCGCTCATTCGAAAACAAAAAAACATGTAGCCGGGCGGTTTTAGGCTAATCACAATCTCTAGGGGAGTCTGTTTATCTCAAGTAGAAATAGAAGAAAAACTTCTGACGTGTACCTAAAAAAAATAACCGGGAAAGCTCTTGCATTTAGCGGTTAACTGTAAATTACCAAAAGTGGTTCAATGAACTGAAGCAGTTCGCCCCCAACTGGTTTCTTGAGAAAACAAAAACGTCCACAAAAAGAAGATGTTAATGATGATTTCACGTACCAATTGAAAGAAGTTGTGTGGTATGGGCGATGTCCGGCCTTTCATTAGTGAAAGTTTCAGTTTATTTATTGCAAATCATTTTTGAACTCATTTCAGTAGAGTTGGCCCACGCTTTCTTCAAGATGATGACCAACTTTCAAACCAAAACGTTTTGAAATTCCCTTACCAAATGCGGACATTACGCATACGCAGCGTGTACATTTCATTCGCAATATTTGGCTTTGGCCTCACCAACATTGCATAATCCCCTCCCAATCCCCCAGATGGACACAAGCCGCGACTCGTAAAATGAATTGCACATTTGCATAATGACTAATTTTTCACGCTTCTTCTCTACTTCAGAGCTGAATTACACTGTCCGTGGGTTGAATTGAACTCTTGTGTAAGATATTGAAAAGTGTTTCAATCGAAATTTCATATAAAAGTTTGTCATAATCAAATGGGGCAACACATTAATTGTTTTGTGTTTGCTGTTTCCAGTTGAGTTCAGAGTTTAACGAAAAGTTTGTAATTTTGAGGATCAAGACAACAAGTTGGGTAGGTACTGCAAATGGACACGAAGAAAACTAAAGAATCAGGTGGAATGGAATTGAATTTCTCAGCGGAACGGAAATTTATTTAATTTTTCCAAATTTTTATATTTAAAGGCTAGGCAAACTTGGTTAGCTTCGGCATGCTTTAAAGCTTGCTTCTTCTGATCTCACCAATAGGATATAGATGTTAGACTTGTGTAAATTCAAAATCATTTGAAATTGAATAGTTTTTTTTTCTAAATTTGAGCACAGTTTCCTCAAAAAATGCAGATGTACAGATTCCCAAGTCTTTAACAAAAATTAATGAGCCAATATTTTTGGATAAAAGTTCTACTTAAGTCCCGTTTCGTTGAACCAATAATTACGAACTATTCGTAATTATAATTCATTTCAAATTGGCTATCCCCCTCCTCCACAGCTCTCCCCCTCCCTCTTCCCACGCTCTCCACTCTTTCCAGTTCCGCTGACCACTCTTTCCCGTCCCCCCCCCATTCCTCCACCGAACCTGCTGTGTGGCAAGTGGCACCGTCTTGTTGAAACCACATGTCAGCCAAGTCTATCTCTTCCATTTTGGGCAAAAAATAGTTTTAATCATCGCACAGTAGCGCTCTCCATTCAGAGTAACGTTGCTGCCTTCATCATCTTAAACAAAGTACGGTCTAATAATGCCACCACACCAAACAGTGCATTTTTCGGGATGCATTGGCAGTACTTGCAATGCTTCTCTCTGGCTGCTACGGAAATTTTGTGTGCTCACTTATCCATTCAACCAGAAATGAACACAATTTACGCCCGTTCACCAAAAGTTAGTTAGTTTGTGTGGCTTTAATTCAAAATTCGGTCGAAGCATTTTAATGGAAATATAAAGTTAAGAACCAGATTCAAAAAATCTGTTTTTAAATGCCGAAACACCAAGAACTTTCGATAAAAATCAAAAACGGAAACAGAACTGATTGTTTTCGATATGTAAAAAGTTTTCAGCTGTTTAGGCAAAATTAAGGCTTTTTCTGAATTGCTTGAAACTTAGGATCTAAGTGGCTTTTCGTAATATTTGGAAACGATTTGGGAAACGATTACAAAGACAGAGTTGAAGTTCAGTGTTCCAAGCGGGTGTTTACGTTAGATTAAATTTGTTAAATTCTTGTCCCCAAAAGTCTGATATGTAAGTCCGGTTTGCAATTGATTCAAGAGATAATTATTCTTCACAAATTTGCGAAATAGTCATTAGATGTAGTTTCACTATTCCCTAGCATTCCCACAGACTTAGCGTTAGATTTCATAAGGAAGAAATGGACAGCAATACAGGAATTCACCACAATACCAAAACAACTTTTCATGGATATTATAAAATTCTGCATCGTGGAAAACAGATATTTTAAGTTCGAGGATCAGATATACACCCAATTGAAAGGCATGCCAATGGGATCCCCGGCTTCTCCAGTAATAGCTGACATTGTGATGGAAGAACTACTTGACAACACCATAAAGAAACTGACGCACCCTCCAAGACTACTCACTAAATATGTTGACGATCTGTTTGCAATAATTAAGGAAGCCGAAGTCCAAAATACACTTGACGCACTCAACTCCTTTCATCGGAATTTAAAATTTACCACAGAATTAGAAATAGATGGAACACTTCCCTATTTGGATACGACTATCAATAGACAAGGAAACAAATTAAAACTTAAATGGTACAAAAAACCCACAGCATCAGGACGAATAATTAATTTTTACTCCAAACACCCGAAGAATATGATTATAAATACAGCGATAAGCTGTATTAACAGGATGCTGAACATAAGCGACGAGATATTTCACAATGACATAATTTCGGAGATTAAAATTATACTGACGAATAATGACTTTCCAAGGAGTATTATAAAAACATTAATAGAGAGAAGCAAAACGGCAAAACCAAAAGAGACTAGACAACCCAAGTCGTATAGATCCTTGACTTATGTTCCTGACCTCTCAGAACGTTTTGCAAAATCCGACTGTTTTAACAAAAATACCATACAAATAGCTCACAAACCAACAAATACAATGGGACATGTGTTCAACAAGACGAAGTCGAAAATTGACAACGCAGACAAAAGTAACGTAATATATAAAATACCATGTAAAGGGGATCCAATAAACGCGTGCAATAAAATATACATAGGAACAACAAAGTCAAAACTTAAAACAAGGATATCGCAACATAAATCCGATTACAAACTCCGACACCAAACGACCATACAGAAAACTGCACTGGCGACACACTGTATGGAGAGCGGACACTCACCGAATTTCGAAGAGACCATAATCTTACAACAAGAGAGCAACTACAAAAAGCGCTTCACTCTTGAAATGTTAAACATCATAGACACAACAACAGAGAAAAGAATTAACTTTAAAGCAGACACCGATAACTGCGCGCACATATACAGACATCTACTCAACAGACATTAGCTTAGTATTGAACTCCACGTTAGGCGGTACAGACGTGTTAAATAATGTATGTTAAAAATGTCCAAGATTTTGTTACAAATGTTTTGTTATAATTGGTGAATTGTTCTTTGTAGTGTCCCTGAAGACGGATGCCGATGTGCATCCGAAATATATTGGAAACAAACACAAACTGAGTTTTTTCTTCTTGACCTCGAGCCAGCAAGCATCAAATTCGAAAATTTATAAGAAATCTCTTGTTATCCAAGCTGTAATTTTTTAGGCCTGTACCATACTTTCGGTCTTTCTATTCTCTTTCTATTTCTTGAGTTTGTTGTTGCTTTAGAAATATTTTCTTCATTCGCCTAGGCACCTCTGCCTTAAATGATTTTCTTTTACCCATTTGAGTTGAGAATACGCAAAAGTTTTGTGATTTCGACACCAAATTTGTTCTCAAACCGGTTTCAAATCGCAAAAATTTTAAAAATATTCATTCAAAGTTCAGTTTACAACCCAAAAAAAAGAAGAAGCTAAACATCCAGTCCCAATGCAGCTTTTGGTTTCTTCAGCCCAATCCAAGTATTTTTCCCCTTACCTGTAGTCCAGTGTATTAAACAAGTTCTCACTTAAAAGCCAACTTATCCATTAAAATCTCGTTATTAATTTGTTTAATTTATTTTAACTCTTTTTTTTTAGCCATGTTGAAATCAATGCTCGTTGTTTCATGCCTTCTGGTAGCCGGTGTACGCTGTGAGGATCTTAAAGTGGAGGTGATCAGCACACCTGAGGCTTGTGAACAGAAATCGAAGAGTGGCGACTCACTGACCATGCACTATACAGGCACGCTTCAGGCCGATGGCAAGAAATTCGATTCGAGGTGAGTTGTTTGGCAATCACTGAAACACTCTGAAATGTCACAGTTCAGTTGGGGAGCATATTAAAGTTGCTGATTCGCGCGGGTCAGATTTGCATCTGGCGGGGGGATTAAAAGCCTGATGCCGCATTGGCCGCCACTCGTCGGCTCATTGTCGTAAATTAGACGCCTACTGATAAGAGATCTCATTGTTTGGGCCAACATTTTCCTCTTTTTATATGTGGTTGTTGCTGGGATAATGCAACAATGGGGCCACTTCAGTTGAATGCAACAGCATTCGAGGCACAACATGCTTACATCAGTTTTTAAATACTCTTTGGGTAAATTAAACAAAATATTTAATTAAAAAGGGGAGCAAATATAAATAGAAGTTTACAAGTTTTAAGGCAATTTTTGGTAAGTTTTTTTTTTAACTATTTTCAATTTCTGAACTGAGATAAAGAGAGAGGACAAACAAATCATTCTCGAGACTTTAATTTAATCAAAATTATTACACAGAAAACAAAAGAATAAATATCAGGCCAGTTCCAATATCAAATATCACTATCAGCCATGCTTGCATTCTCTCTTTCGTAAACATTTTTCAAGTTCGAGCTCAAATTTGAACCAAAAAATCGGATTTTATAAATAATAACTTCAAACCAATAAATTCACAACAAACCAATTAAAATTGAATTCAATTCAATAAATGGATCTTAAAAAACGAGCTAACACAAAACTGTTCTGGATATGACATTTCCCAAATGGCAATTATTTTAATAAAATTTTAAAATCTGCAATTATGGGTGCATTGAGACAAAGTCTAAGTTTAATTATTTGCTTTTATCAGAGATTTGAACTTTTTGATTTATAGATTAAGCAAAGGATTATTTATGACTAAAACTGATAAGTTCTTTTGCCTAAAAAGAGCTAAAAATCATACATCAAAATGTGGAGGAATCTATGTAATTTTTAATGGTCGTACTTATATATTGGAGAAAGTATTTAAGGTCTTCTTCAACTGACTACTTGTCAGTGCAATGTCAAATCATTTTATTAATCGCGTTTTCTTACTTTTTGTAATAAAAAACTTGGAAGAAACTAAAATATACGGAGGTGTTCCATAAATGCTAGGTCAGGGTATGCGCACCACGCATTCGTTGTTACTTTCCGTATAGGAATAGGGATAGCCGCATAGCACAAACCTAAGCATAGTGCAACCACAACTTCATATGTGTTCTCTTCTCCCTTCACTTCCAATCAAAAGAGGTATGTCCCCCGTTCCCTATTCCTTCACCCAAATGTAAGTAATCCGCTCACACCTGGTCCAAAAATCAATCAAATTTTTTCTCAGTTGAGTTTAAAATGTTCTTGAAAACGGAACAATATTAACTCAAATCAAGTTCTTCAAAATGGAACAATATCAACACAATTTGAGTTTTTGCGTTCTCAAAAAATTGTTTATGAAGTGAGAACATTTTACTAAACCGTTAATGCACTGTCTTTAGTAACGTTTGTGCTCGTTTTGAGTCCTATGTTTTCGGTTTTTTGCCCTCTGTGCCCTTGTAATCATCTGTTTTCCTCTCTCGCTGAGAACACAAGACCAACTGAACAAAAACAACTGAACCCGTGAACAAGTGAATAACTGAACAAAAATGAACAATTGAAGAAGAACATGTTCACTTGTTAAATTTAAAGAACAACACAATTTTGTTCACTCACTGATAAATAACCCAAGCCTACTTCATGTCTTTTACTTTGTACTTAACTCACTGAAGTTGATAAGTGTCCAGGGTAGCACTGAAGCAGATAGGTCTCATGGGTAGCACTGAAGTTAATAAGTTTCATGGGTAGCACTAATACTGATGAGTTTTCTGGGTAGCCCTGAAGTTGACAAATTTCCTCGGTATCACTGATAAGTTTCACGGGTAGCACTGAACTTAATAGGTTACATGGGTGGCACTGAAAATAATAAGATTCCTAGGTAGCACTGAAATAGATCAGTTTCATTGATAGCACTGAAGATGATAAGTTGGATGGGTGCCAATGAAATTGATAAGTTTGATGGGTAGCACTGAAATAGATAAGTTTGATGGGCAGCACTGAAGATGATAAGATTTCTTGGTAGCACTGAAATAAATACCTCAGTAAAATTGATATATGTGCAAAATGTTTTTTGTTATTTCTTTCAATCCAATAACGGTACATTGGTTTTGAGTAAACACTTTCTTTCTTTTTTACTTCCTGTCGTTCTGCCAAGTGTTCACGTCTAATTACCTCCTAATCTGTGGTGCAGTTATATGAAACAAGCGAGCCATCTCATGTTTCTCATAGAAAATTGATATATGTGCACTTTGAGTTATTTGTCTTTTAAGGGAAATAGCGTCAACATAAATGCCAGTTACAATAACAAAATATTGAACTGGTTGTGCAAGCAATATTATTAACATAACAATCAAGTGAATTTCAAATGATAAAATTTTATTTTAGCTAAAAATGCCCCTTACAAAAGAACTTTCCCTTAAAACAACAGATAAAAATCAAAACCATGCATGAAGTTAATTTAAAAATTGGTGTAAACGCAGTTTAACGAACAGCCATCGTAACACAGTAACCAAACTTTTGAATAGTCCTCAAAAGTATTGCCAAAATCAGCGATTCCCAAGGTGGATGAGAGCACCAAGCAAAACATAAGGACTCTGGCAGCCAATAAATTGATGAGCTGCGCTCAAATTAAGTCGGAGCAATATGTAGACGACTCATGCTGCAAATTTGCCGAAAGGAGTTGCATCTTCAGATACAGTCCAAGGTACCTAAACCGCGCTACAAGCAACATGACAAGAATGAGCAAATGGCCATTTATGAAAAGAATAAATTTTGTAACGAAGAAATAGAATCCTTCATATTAAGTGATAAAAATAGTTTAACCTAGACGGCCCAGATAGATTTGTAGAGATATGCGACATCCCCGACCGACCTGCTACAAGCGCAACCTTGGTGATGAGTCTCTCATGGTATAGGCTTTCTTTAGTGCTAAAGACAAGTTGTAAATTCGATTTGGGCCTGGCCGTATCAATGCGCAAATGTGTGTAGAGATGCTGGAAAGTAAGCTTATCACAATCGCGGAAGAGTTCCATGGTGACAATTGGATTTTTCAGCAAGAAAACGCTTCCATACTCGTTGCCCGGCGACAAATTTTTCAGCAAGAAAACGCTTCCATACTCGTTGCCCGGCGACAAAGGCATATTTCAGGTCCCACAATATTCCGCTGTTACAGTGACCGGCATTAGTTTCGGATCTAAATCCAATTGAGAATCTGTAGGGCATCATTTCTGCCAGAAAATTCGGTGCTGTGAAGGGGTCCGACACTTTGATGCAGCTTTAAGAACCAATTGTGAAGGTGTGGGAATATATTTATTTAAGTGTTTTACAAAACTTGGCTAATTCAATGCCCCAGCGGTTGCCGTTACTGCAAACGATAAATGGCAATGGCATATGTAAATAACTAAGCAAAATACGTTTGCACATATATCAATTTTACTGAGGTAAGTTTCATGCGTAGCTCTGAAGATGATAAGTCTGATGGGTAGCTCTTGAAATTGATCCGTTTTATGGGCAGCACTAGTGCAGAACATTATTCGGTCTTAAATTGTAATAATTCCTAATGCTCAGGCCTGAATTCATCAATAAAAAGATCATGAAAAAGGTAGAGGTCTTAGCAAATGCTGATTACCTATTATATTGCTTTTTAAGTGAGCTTCAATTTAGTTCATCTTTAACCAACTTAAAGCCCCATATAGATTATGTTACAAAATTACCCCAAAGTTTCGTTTGAAACCCACATAAATCTCAAAGTTGTCTGCTTAATAAGTGTCAAGGTTTCCCTCCTGCTCCCAATTAAGTTCCCAAAGTGTACAATTTCGCACAAAATCGTGTGTGAACCTTTAATACGTACACCGATTGCGCCAGGGCCCATATATATAAAAGCATGGCATTATTTTGTCAGGCGTGTGTTATTTATTAATAACTTTTACTTATCGCTGGGTAATGACAAGCCGAAAGAATGATAACACACACACAAATTCTAATCTTCTAATTTTATTTATGAAGCATAAATGTTTGCATAACCAGCTGGAAAATGCAAAATTGAGTCTTTTGGTAAAAATTGGGCCCCAAAAATGTTTCGACATGTCAACCTTTTACCTGTTTGCAAATTATCTAAAAGTTTCCTGTGTGTGTGTGTGTGTGGGTGGGGTGAAAGTTTGCAATTGCTGTTTAATTTAGCGTAGCAAAAGCCAGCCAGGACGAAGGACTAACTCAATCAGAGTGCGTCCAAAGACGACAACTTGTTGCTGTAGCTTATAAACCAAACCAAACTCCAACCCCTGCCTCACTGGCAGGCAGGCAGGCAGGCACTTTGCCTTTAGTCAAGTGCAGCCAAGGATGCTCAACCACGTCGACAGCTGCTTTTTCCAGTGTTTTTTAATGCAAAATCTTTTTCGCAATTGCCCCAGGCAAGCACCATAAGCAGGTTGAAGACGCTTTTGTTGAGCTTGTTTTTTAGGCTCCGGAAATTAGCTACAGTGTACAGTTGCTGCTGCTTCATCTTCTTGTTTCACATTGATAATTAAGCTACCAAAGGAAAGGCTTACGAGTGGGGCTGCATTTGACAGTCCGTAGTTAAAAGAAAGGCAATTGAAATGCCAATCAAAATGGCAGAAAAGTGTCCTAAGCACACACACAGAGAGAGAGAGTATAGACGTGCCTCATTGGCTGTCAAAAGGATTACAATGTCATTTAATTTCCAGCAAACACAAAAAATAAAATGAATTAAAATTTACTCCTCATAACTAATTCAATAATGAGAGTCCCGTCACGTGCCCCAATGCTTTTATTTTCATTGTCTTCGTCTTGGTCCACCTGTCATGACCATGGCCACATCACGTGCGCCCACACTTTGTCTCCTCAACAAGTAGAGTCTTACTCTTCCCGGTTTTGACCCGCATTTCATTTGAGCACATAAATTATGCACCACCTCCACGCGGTATATTCTAATCAGTCTGACGCGTAACATGAGATGCTGCTTCGTCTTGTCCTTTTTATGATATAGTATAGTAAACAGAGGAGTAGTCAGCGTTTGGAGGCTTCAAAGTTGCTTGTGTGTGTCATTGTGTACGTGAAATTAATTTGTTACCTTCGCGGTACAAAAAAAAAAACATTTGATATTTTTCTCTAAAAGGTTAAGAGTTGAGAAAATGTTGAAATACTCTTTAAGGAAATTTTAGAAGTAATAAACAGGGCTGAAGGTTTCCAAATGGCTCGAAAGTCAAAAGTTATACAAACTGTTTTCCCAGTTTCCTGAATGCTTTACAAAAGCCAGAAGCTAAGCCCTTATAACTAAGTTTTTATAATGTAAAAGAGGGTTTTATGGTTTTCCTCCAAATTGTAAAACGAAGGCTTTTCTTCGGTTTTTTGGTACTATTTACACGGTTTTCTATTTACACACACTTTTACTAAAGCTAAGGTCCCACAGGCAAATAATTTGCTCAAATTTTGATGGAAAAGTGACTAAATAGGCCAACTTAGAAGACTTTTCGGCTATTTTTGATCAAATTGCTTAAGTATGGAACCATAGTTTTAGTTTTAAGTTGCGCAAAATTTGTAATCATGGCTATTTAGAGAAATTTTTATAAAAATTTGTTGGGTTTTTTTCCTCACTCCCATATGGCCAATGATTTGGCTCTTCTTTGTTCGCCAAAAACATTGGCAAATAAGCGAGATTTGCAAGTTGTTGAATAGACTGGCCCTTAAAAATAGATTTCAAAATACCGGGCGGAAAAAGATTCGTTTTGGTCCCAATAGATATGAAAAAAAAGTTTGGCAGCGATCGGACTTCATTTAGTGGACGCGCGCTCGCCCTCAAAATCGAAAATTTGAAATGTATGGAAAATGAGGGGGATGAGTTTCGAATTTAATCTCTAAAAATTCAAAAAAAAAATTTTATTTGTTAATTCTTTTTATATCCTTTTAGGGGAATATCATAGCAACATTTTAAATATAAATGTGTCTTATTTTGAGCGTAAACTTGGCCAGAATTATATCAAAAGGGTCAATTTTTCCAAATTTTTTTTGTATTTTTTTCGAAGAATTTTTAATATATATGAGATTCTGATTTTTGCTTTTGCCCGGGCGGCAAAACTATCGTTTTGGTCCCAATTGATATAATAAAAAGTTTGGCTGCGATCGGACTACATTTAGTGGACGCGCTCTCGCCCCAAAAACCAAAAATTTTAAATATACTGCCAATATATGGGATGAGATACGGATTAAATCTTTAAAATTAAAAAAAAAATTTTAAGTGGTTTTTCTCTTTAAATCCTTTAAGGGGAATACCATAGCAACATTTTACATATTTTTGTTGGATATTTCGAGCGTAAGCTTGGTCAGAATCATATCAAATCGGCCAGTTTTTCTCATTTTTTTGTTTTTTTTTTTTTTTTAAATAAATTAATAAATACGAGATTCTGATTTTTGCTCTTGCCCGGGCGGAAGAAGTTTCGTTTTGGTCCCAATAGATTTAATAAAAACTTTGCCAGCGATCGGACTTCATTTAGTGGATTTCTGTGCAGTCATCTTTACAACACGCATATTGAAAAAAAAACACCTTTAAGACTTGTCGGTTTGACGGCAACTTTCTTCCCAGGATTTGGTGCTAAATCCGACCAACCAACTCTATCTTCTCTGTGGAATTTTCGAAGCTTCGTGTTCCAATCGAGCGGGATTTTAAAGCTGTCATGGCTAGTGTTTTTCTAAGACACGTGAACAAATGTAGAGAAATAACGGTTCGTCAGCTGATTAGCAGAGATACGAATATCGATGAAGACATTCGCTGCGTACCGATAGATTCAACTATTTATCGGTATCTGTTAGCTAATTTAAATTCAAATCATGATCTGAATCAAAAAGTACATTGATTTATTTAACAGTGTCATTTACTAGCGAAAATCAGAATCTCGTAAATATGTATTATTTTATCATAAAAAAAAAAACAAAAAAAAAATGATTCTGATCAAGTTTACAATCGAAATATCCAACAAAAATATTTAAAATGTTGCTATGATATTCCGCTAAAAGGATTTAAAGTGAATTAACACTTAAACAAAAATTAAAAATTTTTAGAGATTAAATTCGAAACTCATCTCAAAAAAAAAAAAAATAAATGTGAAAAAAATTGGCCGATTTGATATGATTCTGACCAAGTCTACGCTCGAAATATCCAACAAAAATATGTAAAATGTTGCTATGGTATTCCCCTTAAAGGATTTAAAGAGAAAAACCACTTAAAATTTTTTTTTAATTTTAATTTTACAGATTTAATCCGTATCTCATCCCATATATTGGCAGTATATTTAAAATTTTTGGTTTTTGGGGCGAGAGCGCGTCCACTAAATGTAGTCCGATCGCAGCCAAACTTTTTATTATATCAATTGGGACCAAAACGATAGTTTTGCCGCCCGGGCAAAAGCAAAAATCAGAATCTCATATATATTAAAAATTCTTCGAAAAAATACCAAAAAAAAATTTGGAAAAATTGACCCTTTTGATATAATTCTGGCCAAGTTTACGCTCAAAATAAGACACATTTATATTTAAAATGTTGCTATGATATTCCCCTAAAAGGATATAAAAAGAATTAACAAATAAAAATTTTTTTTTGAATTTTTAGAGATTAAATTCGAAACTCATCCCCCTCATTTTCCATACATTTCAAATTTTCGATTTTGAGGGCGAGCGCGCGTCCACTAAATGAAGTCCAATCGCTGCCAAACTTTTTTTTATATCTATTGGGACCAAAACGAATCTTTTTCCGCCCGGTATTTTGAAATCAAAAAAAAAAGAAGTTAAATAAGGGAAGGCTATTGTTGAAGCGTGAATAGCCACAAGTCTGCTGATGAGAGAATAAAACACATGATATTATCAAAATCGGAACCGCCCTTTAGTTTAGTTTAGTGCCTTTCCTTCTCAAGTTCATGTACCCTTCTTTAATCAGAGTAAAAAGCAACCCATTCCCAAAGTTAGGTCTCGGCTAACTTGCAACATGTTTCACAATTTTGACAACAACCAAGTCAACTTGCCCCCCCGCCAGCCATATCTTACTGGCATGATTTGTATGTGGCAAGTGCAGGTGCATTTACCTGCTATGTCTGCTTGCGCTCTTCCCGTGCAATTTAAAGTGAAAGTTTTTTTTGCCAGGCAGAGCGAAAAACCAGACAACCTTGACTGTCATTACAGGAAAGGGAAGAAAGATTGTAGCTGGTGATGACCATCAGGCCTGAGTGCCTAATGCCTTGACATGCTTTAATAGGAAATCATTTATGACTTTGCTCATTTCCATATGAAGTAATCTAGCGTAGAAGTCGTACATTTAATGGCAAGTGTATGCCGTCTCGTATATTTCTTCTTTCTTTTCGAGATAGTTTGAATAATTAATGATGCAGCAGCAGCAGCAGTGGCAGCAGCACGTGCTGCAGCCAGATGGGGCATAAATTTGAAGTAAAAAACTTGAGGCTGTGAATTGTTCGCACATTGACCAGACAAGAGAACTCTTGAGTAACTTGTCGCCCCAAAGGGGAATTTCGACTCGACTTCTTTTTTGTGGTTTTCCAACGCATATTTGATTTTATAACTTTCTTGGCTGGACACATAAAACGGGGTCATCAAACAGGCAAAAGGATTCAATTTGATTGGATTGAATCCGGGTATGATTTGGTGGCCCACCCGTGGTGCCGAGGCAGCTGCTGCTGCTGTTGCTTTCAGTGGAATCACGTAATGGTAAACGGATGCTTGTACGCCCATTGAGCTGCATTTTAAATGCGCCGTAGGATGCGTTGGCTACGAATGAAATCGAAACTTATTAAATATTTAGCAGCCAGCAAAAAAAATGAGTTTACATTTCTTGTTTGACTTTATGATAATGTGGATATGCTGGTAGGGATGTGGGGGTTGGGGGGTGGAAGGGCATAAAAACTAAGGTACAAGTGGTTCGGTTTCGTGTGAATTTAAGTTGAAGTTTTGCAACAAATACCGAAACACTGCTCGACAGCATTTTTCACCAAAGCTCCAAACAAACTTTTTCTAAAGTAAATTGACCCGCTGATCACGAAAATCGCCATATAAAAAAATTCTATCGACGCGTTATCGAAATATTATCGATAAACGTTTTTTTCGATTTTTCCAAAAGTTGATTCCACTTAAACTCTCATAACTTTTTTGTTTTTCAAACGATTTAAAAGCTCTAAACAAATTTAAAAAGAAAATACTTGGCCAAATAGTTTGTTCTCGGACAAAAATGAGCTGGGAATTGTGTTGTTAGAGCTATGGGCTCAGATAAAGAAAAAAATTATTTTTTTTTTGTAAATTTCAAAATTTATCGAAATTTAAATGCTTGTAGATTCATAACTATACAAAATTATTAGGTTTTTTTAATTGGACAGTAAAAACTATTCAATTTACTTTAAAACAAGCTCTCAATCGCAGAAATCGGTCATGAAATGGCTATTTTATTCAAGTTTTGGTGAAAAAGGGCAGACTGACAAGTTTTCAAATTACTTCAGCATTTACAGAAACCAAGTGATTCTTACACTCATGAGTCACATAATTTGATGTTCCCCTGAACGTACGTTACACTGTGACGGTATGACACTTAAATGTGACGCTACTTGACGCAGTGTAAACCGAACCTTCGTTGCTGTTAGAAATTATTGATGGCGTGTTTACCCCTAGAAAAATTATGGTTAATCTTAATTTAATTTCTAAGAACGTTTGGTAAATTAAGTCCAGCAAATGACCAAATTTAAATGCAAAAAGAGCGTTAACTTATTTTGCAATGTTTACGGGTTGCATGTTGGAACTACCGGAAGAGATAACATAACGGAGTCGCTTAAAATAACGAATTTTAATTACTTCAGCTTGGCAATATATAATGAAGGTGCTAATTGGGTTCCACACCTGTTATGCTTAAATTGCCGTAGAATTTTGCAAGAGTGAGCTTCAGAAGAAAAAAAAGTTTTTTATTTGATAGTCCAATGATTTAAAGGGTACAACAAGAGATCCAGAGGACGTTCGAAAAAAATTGATACGGAATCTTTAGTATTTCTGGCTAGTTTTCAGGTAACACGGGCCTAGCCGAGCAATAATCAAAGATCCTTAATTGTACTTCCAACAGATTAATTCAAAGATGTTGCTTATGAACAGTTTTCACAATGTCCCTGAAAATTCTTTTTCTGAACTCGCACCTTAACGCTTTCTACGAAAATTTTGGTGTCGAAAGCGATGAGCAAGGAGAAAGGATTCACCAGGAAATTATGTCAATTAAGCACAGGTACCAAGGCAACTGGGGCTTTATTGATTATTGTCATGGTCTCATCCGAGAGTTTCAAAGAAACTCATACAGCCGCAAAATGTGGAGGTCTATATTTTGAAAGTGTTTCAAATGAAATTTTATTTATTTTGCAAAAAATTTGTTTTATTAGAAGTATTCTACGCCTGAGCTCATTAAAACCACTCACTTAAGTCAGAAAAAACAGTCACAGCCGCATCTGAAGAAAACTATAGTTTTGTCTATTTTCACCAAAAAAATTCATAAAAAATCCACCTTATGTCCGATTTCTGTATCTGAGGTCTTTTTTTAAAGTAAATTGAATAGTTTTTACTGTCCAATTAAAAAAACATAACAATTTTGTATAGTTACGAATCTACAAGCGTTTTAATTTCGATCAATTTTGAAATTTAGCAAAAAAAAAAATTTTTTTTTTCTTTATTTGAGCCCATAGCTCAAACTGCACAGATCCCAGCTCATTTTTGTCCGAGAACAAACTGTTTGGCCAAGTATTTTCTTTTTAAATTTGTTTTGAACTTTTAAATCGTTTGAAAAACAAAAAAGTTATGAGAGTTTAAGTGGAGTCAACTTTTGGCAAAATCGAAAAAAAACGTTTATCGATAATATCTCGATAACGCGTCGATAGAATTTTTTTATTTGGCGATTTTCGTGATCAGCGGGCCAATTTACTTTAGAAAAAGTTGGTTTGGTCCAATGGGGGAAAATCGACTCTCATTTTGTCGAGCAGTGTTACCCGGTTTTTTATTAACACACGGTTTTCTATTTACGGTTTTTTATTTGCACACGGTTTTCTTTTCATTTATACACGGTTTTCTATTTACAATGTCTCTATACATTTTGTCTCGGTTTGTCCATACAGTTTTTTCTATCTGTCTGTCTCGTCTTCATTTTATTCCCATTCTCTGCGGTCTGACCATAATTCGATGTCTTGACAATACCTTAACACTAAAATATCAATACATCTACGTATATTCACATCATGACCGTCCTTTTTCAAACCCAAGACTGCAATAACAATTAACATTGATCAAGACAAAGTAGCTTAACAGTTATTACCCCTAAATCCCCATAAATAAACCCAGCTTTGTAAGCGAATCATGCCACCTTTTCCCACTCACCTATGAAGCACATATAAAAAAAAACATTTCACATATTACTAGAAATTCATGGAAAATAATGCAATAAAAATTCACAGCCACAGACAAAGTCCTTGGTGTCTTAGAGGCCCTAATCCTCCTCCCCACCGAAAAAAAAAAAAAAAAAACCCACAAACACGTGAAGTGCACCCCACTTGTACAAATTTTGTACGCTTTTTTATTTCACCAGGAGATTTGCACTTGAGCGAAAGCCACGACGACACTTTGGTTGCTTTTGCTTGGATTATTCCGCGGCAATCCGCATGACTTCAACTTGAATTCAAAACAACAGCCAAAACAGGCAACAACATGTAAAAATGTTTTTGCAAAATGCCCAGGAGATGAGCATAAAATATTTAACAGACACGGCTGTAGCTCTCTTGACTAGCCTCCGCCTCCGCCTCCACACCCGGCAAAGTGTCGCCCTTTTTGGTGGGTGTTGGCCATGTTAATCATTTGTGTTTCTTCCATCTTTCTTGTGCAATAATCTGTCTCTCTGCTGCAGCCATTAAATAGTGATCGGGCTTCTGGGATTGAGGCAGGGGACGACGAGGCGTAACAATTTTAAACAGTCGAAACTTTGTTAACAAAACACAGTCAGTCACCAACTTTTCTCAGGCATACCCAGGCGACACATTTCAATTTGAAGTTCCGTTCGTCGAGGGAACAACGAAAAACTGTTTGGGGAAACACGGTTTTTTTTATTATGTTGTACTTTTTATTTGAATATAAACAGCGAGAAGGTGAGAGATCACAGCTAGAAAAGCAGAGATGAAGGGGGAAAATTGTAGGAAATTCTGCTCTATCTTTGTAAAAACTGCTAGTAAAAGCAGAGCGAAGCTAACTTTGGCTCGACCGCAGTTTATATACCCTTGTAGCTTGTATAATTTATATAAATTAAGATTTTAAATGATTTTCTTCGAACATTCTTAGGCGTGTTGCCGGTAAGAATGAGTGTCACAGAATGGCAATGAGTGTGTGAGTTAGAGATGTGAAATACATTATAAGGCGGGAGTATCAAGCATTGATAGTTGTTAGTGAGGTGTGAACTAGTTAGATGAACTGGATTTGTCCAGTGTATTTGTACCAAAAGACGTCGTGGAAAGTTTGGTTCAGATAGCTTTAAAACTGAGGCAGGAGATAGCATAGAAACAGACCAACGTGGCTATATCAACTCAGCTCTTATAAAATTTTTGTGGCCGGTGATGGTTCCTTCTGTGCGTTACAAAAATCTGAACAACTTTACCCTCCACAAAATTATAAAAAAAAATTGAAAACCAAACAGAAATTTCCACATCCAAGTAGGCCCTTCACATACTTCAAGTCCAATTGCCTATTGTCGAGACAGTTTCTATTCAGTTCAACACCACATTTTGAACGTTGAACACATCAAATTCGGAGCTCCGAATTAATAATATTTTTTATTTCTTCTTTTTTATTTTTGACCTTACCCCAAGTTCGGGGGAACAATAATAGTCGCTCATCTTTATTTTTAATCAATCAACTCAGTCTCCGTGAGTAACTTGAATCGGTTGTTCCTGTATCATAGCCCGGTACCGTCCTGATGTATAAATTGGTACAACTTCCTATTGTTTAGACAGTTTCTTTTCAATTCCACGCTACAATTAAAACGTTGAAGACATCCAGTTGGGAGCTTTGAATTATAAAATTTCTAAAAATCTTTTTAATAAAACGCTACCTCATTTGTGTCCTTCTTCATTTTCTTATTTCTTATTTTCTGCCTCCTCAAAATCTGCTTAGATTACCATAAAGTCTGCTTAAAATTCGATAAATAAGTGTTCAACAAAATCTTGCAATTTGCAAAATTTATACAATCTGGGTAAATGGGAAGTGTAAATCACACGGTTCAAAAAAGTATCAAAATTTTATGCGTTTTATTATCATAAGAACGGGAAAATATACAGGAGCATTAAATTTACGCACTCTCCAGCTACTTTTTATAAGGATTGATAACAAATAGCTTGAAGATTTTCAATAATTCATTGTGCACATTCTAAAGGGAGTCCAGCTTGCCCACTGTGTGCCTGGCGTTAGGTGAATTGCCCCAAAATCTTAACATAGGATCTAATGTAAAGTTCGGTTAGAGAACCGGGACACAAAAGCATCGAACCCAAGATTTTTTCAAACCTTATTAGATCTTTTAGTACATTTTTTCGTTGTTTCGACATCTTGGACTTGGGGGTGATTGATGATACTGATCTTCCATTGTTTCCATTGCTTCCATTGCTCTGAGAGTTATTTTTCGGTAACTGGCGTCACTCTGACACACAAGCAATTGCTTCGCTTCGAAGTGAGTTACAACAACAAAATCCCAGAGTACCGCCGCACAAGTAGACGATGCAACAACAAATGGTACTCTGTATGTTCGGTGGAGTTATAGTCGGAGCGTTTGTACACTCTGTTAGGTCCTATTAAAGCTACTTTGCATCACGATTTTAGTTTGTCATTTGTAAAAGTGCAAAGTGGATTCCAAAAAAACCCAATTAGGTCGAGATTTAAATCGTAGAACTTTTTAGCGGGCTCTAGGTCATTAAATTAAGATTTTGTCCATAACTTTTCTAAAACAAGACACGCACAACACTACAAAGGAGGTTGGTTGACAGTATAGCGCTATTTCATAAATACCAATTCAATCTTCAGCTGTCTGCGCCTGTCCTTAGTGTGTTGGCAGAAGTTACCTCATGACAATCACTTTGAGATTTAAGTTTAAGGCCGACACAACCTTTTAATGCTCTGTAGAGGTATTTTACTTATCGATTTGGAACCAATAACGTCTATTTTTATTAAATTAAGTCGAAAGTGGTTCTTTTACTGCTATTTTGGTATTCAGAAAACCTGTGCACCATCTTAAGGGTCATACTTTATATAAGCTCAAAGTATCATGCTGTTTCCAAGGAAATATAACATTTATTTTCATTAACCTAGGTCGACGTTTATTGAAATTGTGGACAGATTTTCGTATGTTGGCTTCTTTGTGGGATGGTACTCCCACTTGAGGGCCTGGAAAGGGTACTCTTCGTTCTGATTGCTAAAAAATATGGGTTGTAGAAGTATAATAAACGTTTCACCTGATCTATAACGCCCATTTTGATTAACCTAGTTTGAAATTTGTTGGAGTTATAAGTAGATTCAATTGAGTGTTTTTTTTCAGGATGGTACGCCCTATTGGGACTCACAATTAGAAGATTTCGTCCCTATTGTAGACAAAGTTGGCTTTAAAATGTATAAAACAGGGTAAATGGAATGAATCAGGTCCATTTTCTTTATCCTCGGGGGTGCCACAGAAACCTCTTCCAACCAAATTCCAACCGAATTCCAATTCTTAGGTGCCACAGAAATTTCTTTTGTTTTGTTAAGAGATTTTGCAAAGCTCTTTTCTCACTAGCGCCTTTTGTCGAAGTGGCGCCCTCTACAGCTAGCGGATTAAGGGCTAGCGGTTTAAGGGCTGGAAACTAATTCCTTATATTTGGCCCCAACAAATTTTTTAAATTTTGCATTATATTGGTGGAGAATGCGACTTAAAAATTGAACTATTATTTAAAAATGCATCATAAAACATATAACACAATCAAAAAATTTCAGTTAATCATTAAATTAACCCACATCCAAAAAAGGGAAATTTTTTTGGCGAGAGTTTCAGCCCTGTTCTTAGAGATGGAACTTCAATTGGAACATCTGGTGCTCCAACTAGATTTTCTAATTAGAAAATGAAATCTCTAGAAGTTCTGTGGCACCAACGAATTTTGCGAGAGATTTACAAACCAACCGTCGGCAAAATCTCTAGAGATTTCTGTGGCACCCCCGCCTATGTCGAAATTTGTCAGATTTCTAGGCGGATTCAGAGTAGAGTAAATATTAGAATGTTTTCCCAGACAGAAAATGAACTTAACATCATGGTTTTAGACAAATTTGATTGATTAGGTATAGAAGAGATTACTGGGAATGCTACTCGAAGGACCAATGAGAATGGGGTGTCTAAGAATTTCATATTTTGGAGTTTGTAGGAGTTATGCAGGTCATTAACATGTATATTGGTCTGGAGAGTGGATTTTTAGACATAACACACCCTCTTTGGTATTAGAAAAGCTACTCTTAGACACGATTTTAGGAAAAACCGATTGGTAGAAGCATAAAACAGTTTCCCATAAGTTCATGATGTTTATTTCTAGGTTTGTCGAAATATCGATATCGAATAACTTTTGACGATATTTTTATGAATACTTTTATTTGGTATTTGGACAAAACGAAAGGTTTCCTAAAGTCATTCTCTTGGATATTAGTAATATCAGTAATATCCAAGAGAATGCCTTCAGAAAACCTTCCTTTTTGTGGCCGAAACTAACAAAAATACACACCAAAAATATATTCAGAAAGTATTCGATATCGATACTTTGACAACCCTATTTATTCCTTTATTTTGTAGTTTCAAATTAATACTTTTGCGTGTCAAATTAATACCCAAAATATCAATTTGATACTTTTTATACTCTGAAAATACTAGGTATATTTCAAAGAGCATGAAGGAATCATTTTGGACCCTATGAAGTACATATATTCTTGATCAGCATCAACAGCAAGTCGATATAGCCATGTCCGTCTGTCGTCGTATGAACAAACAGAAGAGATGGTAAGAGATAGAGGTTTGACATGTATGGGACAAATGTTCTTATACTTGCAGGCAGATCAAGTTTATTTTCAATTTTTGCCACGCCTTCCTGAGGCCCCTTCCGCATATCTCCCACCTTTTGTAGATGGATGATTCGTACTTCTAGAGTTAGTTAGTCATTAGCGAAATGTATCGATTTGCTCGAAGAAATGATAAAGATCGGATGAGCGGTTCTCGAGTTATGAGCAAATAAGCTTTCACCCCCGCCACCCACCACCCACTTTACAACTAAAGGAAATCTTAGAGAGAGAGAAAGAGAGAGGTGAGGCATTTTTGGTGTACAATACACTGCATCTCACTTGTTATTTTGTAGTTGTGAACCTAAACACTTTATTTTATCAAATTAATGTTTTAAGACCCAAATGCATAACCAAAATATCAATCTAATATCCAAAAATATCAACTTGATACTCTTTATTTTGTAGTTTCAAATTAATTTACTTTGCATATCAAATTAATACCCAAAATATCAGTTCGATACTCAAAATATCAATTTTATATTCTTTGTTTTGTAGTCTCAAATACTTTTGCGTATCAAATTTATATTTTAAGTAATCAAATCAAATTCAGTGAGTTCTTACTTACCTTTTCCCAGCTAATAAGCTGACTAGCACGAAACCCAGCTCACTGCCCCACCTCCAGACACCACCAAACATTTTCCCTTATCATCTTTCCCTTCCATCTTTATGGAAAGTCATTCAAAAAACCAAATTTCTTCCAACAATTCCATAATCATCAAATTAGATGCCTACTTTGTGTTTTTTTTTTGTTATCTTGCAAGGCGCAACAACTGTGCCACATCATACATCATGCTCAAGACATGCGACACATACTCATGCATAGCTGAACAGCAGAGCTGCCCTTATCCTCCATTTTGCACCGTTACAAATTAAAGTAATTCGCCATCAAACAAATAATTTCCACGTGGATATAAAACTTTTTACAGCGAGAGACATAAAAAATGATGTATTGTTTTAGAATGGGGCGTTCGCCGTCGCGGCTTGATTATGTGCAAAATTTGTGTGTGTGTGTGTGTTCCACTTGAACCACTTGAAACTTTGCCTCAATTTGTTTCCTTCTTTTTTCTCCCGTTGCAGCTTCGACCGCGACCAGCCCTTCACATTCCAATTGGGCGCCGGCCAGGTGATTAAGGGCTGGGATCAGGGTCTGCTCAATATGTGTGTGGGTAAGTGGTTGACAAGTTTGCTTTTGCGGCCTGCCCTTCATTTTCTCCCCCCTTCGTTTAAGGTGAGAAGCGCAAACTGACAATTCCTCCTCAGTTGGGTTATGGTGATCAGGGTGCTGGCAATGTCATCCCACCCAAGGCCACTCTGCTGTTCGATGTGGAGCTGATCAACATTGGCAATGCCCCGCCCACCACAAATGTGTTCAAGGAGATCGATGAGAATGCCGACAAGCAGCTGAGCCGCGAAGAGGTAATCGTCTATGTATGGATCGCACTTTTATCACATATTTTCACTTCTACAAATTCTCTGTGAAATATCCGTGGGATTGGGTTGTCAAGTTACTAACAAAATTTCCCCTAAAATTTGATCCTTCACATTTGCTGATCCTTTTCTTTTACTTTTCACAGGTCAGTGAGTATCTGAAGAAGCAAATGACTGCCGTTGAGGGACAAGATTCGGCTGAACTCAAGAACATGCTCGCAGAGAATGACAAACTGGTTGAGGAAATCTTCCAGCACGAGGATAAGGACAAAAATGGCTACATCTCGCATGATGAGTTCTCTGGACCCAAGCATGATGAGCTGTAGAGTTTCTCCCATAAGTTTTCAACGGTGCTTAAGTTATATCATAAAAATAATAAACTGAAACTTATTCCAAAACTTGAGTGGACTGACTTTGTACAGGCAAATGTCATCATATAGTATATATTTTGTACATAAGACCACATCTATGTAGGATCTTAAGCATTAATCATCAACCCACAAAACGCACACCACACACACACACACACTCGGATGTCTGTCTGCTCAATAGATGAAATTATGTGAAAACCTTTTTTATATACATTTATAGGTTGTTATATTAAAAAGACAAAGTAAATTTTTGTGTATTTGGAATAAAGAATAACTACCATAAAATTAACAACTTTTGTTTTTTGTTCAACAGTTATACAGTTATTTATATTCAAAATATACAGCACATTTCCACAATTTTACACAAAAATAGAAGAAAACAAGGGACAAAGGGAATCAGGTAAAGTAAAAGCTGCAAGGGAAATTATATACACAGTAGGCTGCGTCAAAACGGGTAGCGAGGGTATTGAATTGATCACTTTATAGGCTTAAGAAAGTACGTAAATTGCACTAAAGGGGGGGGGGAGGGGTATTATAATGGATTGCGTAAGTTTTCAGGCATTTAGTATATAGAAAACCAGTTCCAAGACGATGGGATCCTGTATGCCTGATGATTCGCCATGCAATGTGGCTATCAGATGATTATCCAAGGCGTTCATATAGAGCGGCGGCAGCTTGGAACCTCGGGCACCGGCCTCGTAGCCAACCTGGAATGAAGAGGGAATTAGTTTTTGGGGTTTGAGTATATCCTTGGTTTAAGAGTGTGTGGAGTAAGAGAAATAAAAAAAAAAAAAAAAAAAAAAAAAATATCTTTTTCTTCTTTTCCTATTTTTTTTATATTCTTTTCCAATCTATATACTATTTCTATTCTATTTCTATTTCTCCTATTCTAGTCTGAAGTAGTAGTAGTAGTAGAAATTTTATTTTGGCTCATAATAGGCATGGCGATTTGCCGTGCCTAGCCTAAAGCCGTTTTGCTTCTTTTGTAATGACATATTTTCGTTTACTCTTAATATTAATAGTACATACAATTACATAAAATTTATTTATATTTATATCCTGAAGGCAACATAGGAAAGATAAAAAAGATAGCAGATTTTACCTACGAGAATTTCATTTATAAATACTCGCATATAATTTGGTCCCTATATTTAAGCGCGTCTCTTATGTATAAAGCCAAATTCAACCAGTTCCTTCCGTTTAGCACCGTATGGCATTCCTCCTCAGTCAGTTTTGGTTTTCCCATGTAGGCGATCCTCAGTTCCTGCAGCATCGGACATCTTCCCAGAAAGTGCCGAGTGTCTTCCCGTTCTCTCAAATTGCACAATGTGCAAAGACTGTCTTCGGCTTGATGATGCGGTCTATAGTTAAGCTGCAGCATTTCCTCTCGAGCCTTGAAAATATACGAAATCATGTTTGATCCAATAGCGTCTTGAAAGTAATTATTTTCAGCCATGTTGTATCTTAACTTTGAGTAAGTGTTTCTCGTAACGCTCTGTCTCGCTTCAGTTTCCCATCTTTGCCGCATCGTACATTCTATACTACGTATTAGCCTGTTTTGTTGTACTTCCCACTGATTGGGATTTTCAAGAGTCATCGCAGTCCCGAACTCCTGTGCCAAACTTATCCACTGGCGAAACTGTTGCGACTGGGTCGCAAGCAGGTGCTTTGCAATCATTTTCGGGTATCTTTGTGCAGGCATGTCGAATATTTTTTTAAAGTAACTAAAATGAAGTTGCAGAGTGTAGGTGAATAAGGGCGGCAAACCAGTTTCTAAATGAATCGCGTAGTTTGGTGTGTTTTGCGGTAGCTGGAAAATCCTTTTAATAAAAAACCTTAGACTGCGTTCAACGTCTTCATATTGAAAACATCCCCATACTTGTGATGAGTAGCACGTAATCGCCTTGGCAGTCGCCTGGTACATTCTGCTTAACACCTTGATTCGTCGCGAATTCTTCCGATAATGTGTATCCATCCCATACCGTAGTAGTGTTGCCACTGTACAGACCTCTCAAGATTTTGATCATTTTTGCCGATATACCCTTGTTTCTCAACTTATAAAGAAGTTGTTCTCTATTTATTGTATCGAATGCTGCTCGAAAATCTATAAAAACATGTACATCTTTTTTTTGTTCTGCCGGTACTCTGTTGCAAGTGACGTCAATACAAAAATGCTATCCACAGTCGAGTATCCTTCTCTAAAGCCCATTTGATTTTCGCTTAGCGCTTGATTTCGACCAATAAAGCTTGTCAGACGGGCAAGAAACACTGAAGAAAAAGTTTTCATCGTTGCGTTTAAGAATGAAATTCCTCTGTAATTTTGTGCTTCTTTTGGGTTGCCTTTCTTAAAAATTGGAAACAGAATGCTAGTTCGGAAGCAACTCGGTACGTTGGCAGAATCAAAGATTCTGTTAAAGGCGTCTTTGAGATACTGTATGAATTTTGGGGTTGCGTTAATCAAAAACTCAGCAGGTACGCGGTCTGTACCCGGCGCTTTATTAGGCTTACTTTTATTGAGAGCACAGCAGATCTCTTGGGTAGTAAATTCACAATCAAGTTCTTCCACTACATTGTTTGGCATTTCTAGTATCATTGTGGTGGTTTGACAATTTTCATATAGAAGGCTCTGGAAATATTGCGCCAATTCCGCAGCTTCGACTTCAATATTTCTTCTCCCCGTGTCTCCATTAAGCTTCCTCACTAGGTTCCAAAAAGATTTTCCGTCCTTGACTTTTCCAATTTCCCACTCCATCCTTTTGAAGTAGCACTTCTGTTTTTCTTTGCATATGTTCTTATAGAGAGCGTTCGCATGCTGATAGATCCATTTGTCTTCTGCCGTATTTGATTTCGTAGCCTTTTTGAGCGCTTTTTGTGAATCTTCCCTGGCTTCCTTACACTCTATATCAAACCAAGGCTGCTTCCAGTTTTGTGTTATTGACCTTTGCATAAATTTTCCAGCTGATGTAATACTTCCAATAAGATCGTCTAGTTCCATGTGTTCCTGAGTTACTGCCCGCTTTGTCAGCTCTTGATCCAATCTCTCGGCATAGTCCTGCGCACGCCCTTTAATCCATCTCAGCTTGGGTATTAGTTGACTACGTTTTTCTGACAAGTTCTTGTCAACCAAAAGCTCTACCTTTACAATTTTATTCTATTCTATTCTATTCTATTTCTATTCTATTTCTATTCTATTTCTATTCTATTTCTATTCTATTTCTATTCTATTTCTATTCTATTTCTATTCTATTTCTATTCTATTTCTATTCTATTTCTATTCTATTTCTATTCTATTTCTATTCTATTTCTATTCTATTTCTATTCTATTTCTATTCTATTTCTATTCTATTTCTATTCTATTTCTATTCTATTTCTATTCTATTTCTATTCTATTTCTATTCTATTTCTATTCTATTTCTATTCTATTTCTATTCTATTCTATTCTATTTCTATTCTATTCCTATTCTATTTCTATTCTATTTCTAGAAGAAGAAACAAACCCGTAGAGAGACATTGTAAATAGATACCCGTGTGTAAATAGAAACCCGTATGTAAATAGTAAGACCGTCTAAGCCCTCGTTTACTGTAATACCATTCCAAATGTATCTTTTTTCTCTGTCTTCAATTTTGATTCCCTGATTCCCCTCAATATTATCAGTATGCTTACATTCTCTTGATCCAAAGTGGCTCTTAGACCCACTTTATTAATACCCGCTGCAGCCAGAAGATCCAGGAATGGTAACAAGGCCATTGAGGCACTACGCGCCAATTGTTCAGCCATGCGTGTTATATCCGCATAGTTGCTTCCATTTGAGGCATACCAATCCTCGCACTGCAATAGACCAAAATCGTTTAAATCTCTTGGAATCCCCAAAATTTATACCCAACTTACCTTCAAAATGAAAATGTCGCTCAATTTGATAGCAAAATTGGCATTGGAATAGTTAAAGCTGGCATGGACACGCATATTGGCAATGCCCTCCATTGACTTGTCATCTATGGGTGACTTGACCCTGTTTGTAAAAAAAGGTTTATCAAGGGGCATCCTTGGTTTAGTTGCTGTTACCTACCCCACATTTATATCTCGCTCATTGTCCACCCATTTGATGCTGACAATTTCGTTCAGATCATCGCTGGGCTCCAGTGGACCACAGGTGATATCGATGTCCGTTTGATTACGCAACGCTTGACGCACTTCTTCCATTTTGGCGGGCATTATTTGCACCATGAGGCCATCCTCCACAATGCTGCATTTGCCGGATAAACCACTGCTACTCTTTAGTGCCTCATTAAGGACAAAGAAACTGGCTCCCGTTATCTTACGCGGTTGTCCTTGTATATTGATGGCCTGCGTGGAATAGGCATACATTTCGGAGCGATCATCGTTAATGTTTTGCATGCACACCAAGTGACCATCGGCCACTTTGGAGAAATTCCCAGCAAAGGCCAGAATATGATCACTGGCATTGTTTATGGCCTTGATCACATCCTGCTGACGATAGCGTGGTATCAGCACCGTAGTCTGTCGATCCTCCATGTGTATATACAGGCCTCTTATGGCGGGCAGGGAGTACGAATAGTTGCGGAAATCCACAAGGAAATTGATAATCGTCTGTGCAATCTCGCCATACACAGACTCCCGACCACGCACCGATATCAGGGGACAGGGATAGTAACGATATTGGGCACCCAGACGTAGAATCAAACGCAACGGCAGCACCTTGGCCCAGGGCACCTCATGACGATGTATGAGCACACCCACCAAATAGGGATTCTCGGGCAGAATCACACCTTGCAGGCATTGATAGGTGGGTCGTATATAAATGAATCCTCCATGTTCGCGAGAGCCCAAAAACTGTGCACTCCTGGGACTGGTGAAGGCCAACTCATGTATGCCCGAGCGAGCATGTTCGGCCTCCACATAAATCTCATACAAATGCTGAAACACATCACGGGGCAGGGCAGGCTCAGTTAACTTGGTGCCCGAAGTGGGGGCTGGTATCTCCAGCAAAATAATCAACTCATCGTTGCCCATGTGATGCAGACCCAAGGTGGTGAAGTTGATCACCCAGCGATTCATGCAGCAGCTCACTAAAAAACAAAAGAGGAGAGGATATAGAAGAGGATAAACTTCTGTTTGGATGTAACTTACGGTTGACTATTTTGACCAAAACAAAGAAATTGTTCTTGATGATAAACTTGAGGGTTTCGTGTTGCAATCTCTCCAGCAAATCTGCATCATTGCGCACCTCCTTGTACTCCACATCACAGTTGGTCTGAATGCTATTGCCCTTGGCCACACACACAGGCGGCAAAGCATTCTCTTCTGAGGGTATAAAACAACCTTGGGCATCACCATTCGTGGGCAGTTTCCGAGAACGCGGGGGCTCTGGCTTACGACGTGGTGATGTTTGAGCCGTATTGCGACCAGCTGGACATGAAAGAGATTTGATTGAATTAGTAGAGGGTTGTTAATTGAAGTAGATGTGATGTTGACCTAAGCTAAGCGACTCTTAAATGGCCAAAGACAGCAAATTGGAAAGGTAGTATACTGGGCAACAAACCGGTTTTGAACCGGATTGGTTCCAATCTGGTATTCCGACGTATTCTTCACAAATCTAGACTGTTACGAACCCAAGTTATCGGTTTGGTTCTACAAATTTAGGCTACATACCAAGCTTATATATGACTTTAATCCAGTGGTGCCCAAAATGCCAAAAGCCTATCCCATGGGATAGGAACTCATAATTCTGCCGGCGTCGCAGCCGACACACTGTGCGCAAGCATCGTACGAAATAGGAGCATTTACTAGTCCCCCCAACTCGCAACAACGAAAAGGCAACAACGACAGAGGGATTTAATCGCTGAAGACTTGGGCCTACACGCGCGCCGACGGAAGCGCTAAATAGTATTCTACACCTTCTACCAATAGACCTTGTAGCAAAGAAAAATGGCTATCACAACAGCCATAAGACTACGATAATCCGTTACCTGGATCAGGGGTAATTCGGGATACTCTACCATACTCGAAGAACAAGAGGGTATACCATTAAATACAGACTACTGTATACCACAAACGACTTCTCTTTCTAACCCTTTCTATGTCGTCTTCGAATTCATGTTTTTGAACAATTTCGACTATTCTCTCAAATGCTTCTTTTAGTTCAAGTGCTGAAGGAATATTTTCAAATTGGATTGTTTTATCTTTACATTTTCGAATAAAGCGGAACATATAAGCGAACACTCTTAGCAATTTAATCCAATTTATCCCTCGATGATGTCCAACAACTCTGAATTTTATCTTGCAACTGTCAGCCCGATAGCTGATTTCCGAACTTCCACGAGGCGTTTGTTTGTTTGCTTGTTGTTCATGTTTCGCTGCTACCCACGCAAGCGCAAAGCTTGATTGTGTGAGTTTGGGCACCACTACTTAAGTTCCTTCTTCTTTTTCGGACCGATATTTATATCACAACCGCTTAACGGTCTCGGCCACTGCTACTAATGCCCGCTAGTCGTTTCTGCTCCGTGCGAGCTAGCACCAGTTCTTCACGCCCAGCTTGGAAAAGTCTATCCGCACCTGGTCGTCCCCTTTTGCCTCCTACAAGGTCTTTCATCTATACGGGTAACATGTTCTAACCAGCGCAGCTGCTGTTGTTTTATGCGCTTGATTAGACTAGTTTCCCTATACAGCTCATACAGTTTATCATTCCTTCGGAAGTTCCTTCGGACTTTCAAAGGTCCATAAATACTCCGAAGAATCTTTCGCTCGAAAACGCCAATCGCCTCCTCATCTGCTGATGATATAGCCCCTGCTTCTGCGCCGTATTGCAGGACTGGGATAATAAGCGACTTGTATGTATAGAGAGGTCTCTGCTCTCGGTTTGCAAGAGTGACTTTCTTCGGATTTCCAGGCTGGTCGGTCGCTGGTTATCATCGTTCCGAGGTAGACAAAATCCTCTACAACTTTAAAGTTGTACTCTCCCATTAAAACAGATTGTCCAAGACGCGTTTACTTCAGATTTGGAACTTCGTCTTGTCCTCGTTTACCAATAAGCCCATCAGTCTAGGGTAGTGCTGGGTAAAGGTTGTTCATTTTACTGAACATGTTCCCTTGTTCTTTCTTTCTAAGTGAGTCAACCCACTCAATTCGCTCACTTGCTCAATTGTTCTTGTTTAGTCGTTCTTGTTCAGTTGTTCTTGTGTTCTCAGCAAGAGAACATGATTACAGACAGATGATTACAAGTGCTGGTGGAAGTTGCCTGGCTTGAGTCCGAATTGCCGTTTGCTGGTGATGGTTTGGGGCGAAAGAATTTGCATATTTACTTCGTTATTTTGATTACGTTTATTTAAGTGTGATTTGCAACTTAATGTAATGCTGCAATATCTACATATTCGCCGTTCTCCGTGTATCATTCTCCAATTCCTCAAGGCTTGCTTAATACAGAGTTGCCATAAACTAACCGCAAACAGTGAACTAAAGTGAACAGTCAGCTCACACTGAACCATTCACTGAACTAGTTATTGAACGGAACACATATCAGAGTACAGTCCACAAAACAACACAGATCAAGAAAGACACTGAACAGCTCACAGATCAAGACAGAACAGATGAACTCAGAGCAAGACAAAGTGAGCAAGATAGACTGAACGAGACTTGCTGATCAAAAATGTTCAGTTCAAAGAACAACACAATTTTGTTCATTCATTGATGAACAACCCAACACTAGTCTAGAACAAGGTACACCCCAGCGGCATCAAACTATCAAACATCAAAACAGCGTCTGAGTACCTTGCTTCTATGCTATATAACTGTTTAGCACCAATGTATATAAGATACTTTCCGGCACTTCCTAGTAATGTCAGTCCATTAGCAACAGTACGGCGCATAATAAATAAGCAGCCAACTTTTGTGAATAAACTCATATGTATCTAAAATATTCATTGTACTAGTAGAGGAAAAACAAAATTAACCCATATATTTGTTTAGGTTACGGTACTGATAACCGGTTTTGTAAATAATGGTTATACGGTTACGGTTATAAGAACAAATTTTTTTTCGGTTACGGTTTCGATTTCAAATTTTAAAGTGTTTTTAGCGGTTAAAGGTTACGGTTTCGGTTACGGTTTTAATCTCTGATGTGCACATAAAAAATCAATTTTCTTCGCGTGTTTAATTAGTTAAATTAATGATTAGCTTCCGTCTACCTAATTTCTTAGCGAAGACATAATAAATTTCACACCAAAATATAATAATCGTTCTAAGCTTCGTGCTGATTGCAGGTTAATAATATTCACAACACAATAGAAGTAGGAGAAATCACAGGTCGTTCATCTCGAATAGTCCGTTTGTTAATTGCCACACGAATGCGGGGCTTAAACAATTCATCAATTCACCTGGAACCATCAGTTTTCGTTTCCTGTGCTTGATTCATGTTTTGCTGATCGACTTGTCAAGCTTTTACAAATAAGTCATCTATGTTCCCTTGCATACTGGTATATAGACATATTTATGTACATTGTAAAATGTACACACAAACATAGTTTTTGCTTCTTTTCACCAGGTTCATGCAAACATTAGGACGCACTTACATACATATAGGCAGGCTATATACGGAATTAGTATGCTTTTTTGTATATGCATGTCCAAACAGGCAACTTATGTGCTGTCCTCACTACAACTGCATTTAGCATTTTCGCATTTTGGGCAAAATGTACATTTTCCCCATACAATTTGTATGGGCACTTGAGATGCCAAAAAAGTGCATTTTGAGAAAATGTAGTCGCATTATTCGTTAGACATTCGATTTTCGATAGTTTCTACTCGATAATCAATCATTTTTTGGCTAGTTTTTTAGAGTTGACGATGTGGTCACCACTACTAAGCGCGCGCCAAATGGCAAAAATTTAGAAATTTTCCTAAATTGAATTAAATTGAAATTATTTTATACTTTTTAATAACTTACTAATAATATCAATAATAACACAATGAATTGCAGAATCTGGAGACTTCCAATGTAGTTGCGATTGGACTCAAGAGACCACAAGCCTTCTAGTCTGGCCACCGAAATGATTCAAGCATTTACAGAGCAGAATTTCACATAGATGAGTTTTAAACCCTTACCAACATTAGAATTTATGGTTCTAGCAGCGCAATAAATTTAAATTGAATATCTTTGTTTCATTTGCTACCTTGTTTCCAGCCAATTTGTAAATTGTTAAAATGCAGATGCAACGCAATGAGGACAGGATTCTGCATTTTCAGAGATGACGATAACTTTTTTGAAAATGTGCTTTAGTGAGGAAGCCATATTACAACTGTGCACTAGACTGACCATCATAAATATTTCGAAAAGTAAATTCGTAAAACTTTAATTTTGCATACAAAGGCTGAGACTTAGCAGAAAGCGAACATGCAAAAACAGAACTTAAGTTAGAGAGCGCCAAATATATAAATACTTTCGTTGCTGTTTTTGTTTTAGTCTTCCACACAGAAACATACAAGCACAGACTTCAGAAACAATATCCATTATATATCTCAGAACCAAAACTGTACCGGTACAATGTTTAGGTTTTGTTCGGTCTTTTCGGTTTCGGTTCTAAGTTTTAATCGGTTCTTTTCGGTATACGGTTCCGGTTTGATTCCCTGATTACAAGGTTAGGGCTACCTTAAAGATTAGGTAGCAAAGGTTGACAAAGTACACTAGGAATACCAATAGTAACGAGTTGGTGGCAGAGAAGATGTGGAATTGGTTCCTTTTCTATCTCACACTAGGGTTGTCGAAATATCGATATCGAATAACTTTTGACGATATTTTTATGAATACTTTTATTTCAGAAACCTCCTTTGTGGCCGAATCTTATAAAAATACCCCCAAAAATATATTCAACAAGTATTCGATATCGATATTTCGCAGATCATTTACACCTGCAATTTCTATAGAAGCCAATGGGTTGAACTATTTAGGATGGAGCTCAGTTTGGGCAGTTTGTCTGCAGACTGATTTCAATCTATATAACGAGGTCTAGGGAGGTGGATACTGAATCTGATTTAAGGAACTCCGATATACGTTGGAGTTCTTGGTGTGGGGGGAGACGAGAGCCGGTTTCTTGAAAGGGCATCAACTACCAGAATTAGGAACTTCCCCTTCGTCTTTCTCTTTAAGCTTAGAGTCTTTCTAGATGATTTCATAATCCTTTACTGAACTAAAAAGGCTTTCCCCCAGTCCCAATTAAAGTTTAATCTTTCTTTTGACGTCTTTTTACAGTTAATTGAAAGGCATCCCCTGGTTGGCCTCATTTTCTTGCGTTTCTTGCTTCTTTTTCTATATATTTGCTCACCACTTGACTCCTGTCCAGCAGCAGCAGCACCACCTCCACCACCTCCACCTAGAGCCGCTGTCAAAGTAGCCGCTGCCGCTGTGGGTGGAATGGAACCACGGAATAGCTGCGCCACCAGTCCCATGGTGGTGCTATCAATACTGCGTGAAGTGGTCTCTGCTCCATTGGATGCACCGGGAGTGGGTGGCTTTTGATTCGCTCCGTTATTGCTTCGTTGTATGCCGCGTCTGGCCTGCTTGGCCTCGCCCCACTGCTGCTCCATGGTACTGGCCAGTTCGCTGCCGGGTGCAATGCCATCGCTAAACATGACACTCTTCCGTTTTCTGCCCGCCTTTTGGCCCTCCGAACTGGAGGAATTTGAGTTGGAGCTGCCGTCGGTCTTTTTCAAAACACCCACGGGTACAATTACACTGGGCGGTGGTGCTCCCGAGGTGGCATCCACTTGACGATGTGGCGGTATGGTTGAACAATACTCCATGGGATTGTTGGGATTGGGCGATCTCATGGGTGTGGGGGGTAAAGCATTGGAGGGCACAGCCGTATCAGAGGCCGAGCCCGTCTGTCGTTCGCTGAGAATCATGAAACATTGCACACAAACACGAGATTCCGGTTCATTGGCAAACTCCAAATGGAACTTCTGGGAGCAACAGATGGAGCACAAGACCTTGCCGCAGGCACGACAATGATGTCGACGCTTGATCATGGTGAACTTTTGATGGCATTGCATGCACTGGCCGGCCATATTGTCTGGGACCCAAATGGGGGGAATTTTGCCCAGATTGGCATGAGGATCACTGTAACCCACTGCCTCATAGATGGGACTGTCATCCTCTAAAGGGGGGGCAGGGGTAGGCGAATCTTGATGGCCATTCAAATCCAAAGTTTGTGGTCGCTGGGGACGTGGCGACTCTTCGTGGGCCACACTTGCCTGCTCCAGCTTGCGTCCGGACAGGGAATCTGTGTCCGAGCTGCTAAACGAGGAGGCCAACTCCTCGCCTGCAGGCAATGATTCTTGGGTTCGAAGATCAGCAAACTCCACGGTGGAAGCTTGCGAAAAGTTGTCCACATTCATTTGATCCTGAGCCGAGTTATCCTGCTCGGAAATGATTCTCACCGATTCCTCTTCGGTGGCTGGCGAATCGGCGGACATATCCTCCTCCTCCTCCTCCTCCTCCTCTGGTAAGGGCTGCTGTTCATCTATGTCAATCTCTTGCAGCATGCTGTCCAGCTCAGTGTCTGAGATTTCATCCATGGTGGAGCAAAAGGTCAAAGGTTGTTTGGGTAAATCCAAGGGTTCCTTTGTGTTAGCAGGTATTACAGCTGGAGCCTGTTGAGTGTCCTTTAAAATGAGAATGGTTAAATTAGGAAATTATTTAAGAGTTTGGTTTACTTCACTTACGTCTGCTAAAGCTAACTCCGGCTGAGCCAGCTCTGTGGAGGTTTCCTGCTCCAGCTGGTTCAACACTTTACCCAAGGCCGATGAAGCGGTCACCTCGCAGGGTAAAATGGATTCCGAGGTTTGTGTCAGCGATATAGAGGACACACCCAAAGCCAAATCTTCTACATTTACTTGGCCAGTTGGCTCCTCCAAGTGTTTGTCCAACGGTTTGACCTCCAAAGCGCTGGGTTTGTCACTGTCGGGAGGCGTGGTCAGTTCATCGCTGACGGGCGAGGGACCCGATGAAAATGTGGAACAAGATGAAGTGGTCAGTGATTCCGAAGAGCTTGCCTCTTTGGCCAACTTGGGCTGCCCCTCACTGAACTTGTTAATGTCATTCTCGTCCTCCTCTTCCGCCCGCCAATCATAGCTTTGGGTCTGCTGTGTCTCTAACGATTTCACATTATTTCTATAGTCATCCAGGCTATTGAACACCTGGGAGACACCCACAAACGATTTGGGCACAGCTCCTGCCCCGGAAGCAGCTAAACTGGCCCCATCTCCCTGTGGACGCGCCTCCTCATTTGTGCTGGAGGCTGCCAGTTCCAGTTCCAGGTTATCCAAAACCTGATCTATGTCCACCAAATCCATGGCCAATCAAATTGCATTTATTTACTAAGGGGAAAAGTTAATAAATACGTAATAAATATTAAAGCTGGAATGGAAAAATTTTAGAAAACAGCGAAGCGGGGGCGGGGGAGGGGCAAAATGTAAGGCTTTTACTAAGAAGCTTTCAAGAAACATTTGCTTAACAGTTGCTAAGCTTTAATTTGTCTTGGTAAAAATTACCTTTGTTTACTTTTCCACTGTCTGTTGCTTCTTTATACTAATTTATTAACAAAAAAAAAACGTATTGCAAATTACACAGCATGGTGTGACCAGATAATGAAAAGTGACTAAAGCCAAAAGTGAGAAGTTGGAACCTTTGAACTGGTTCAGCTGGAACCAGTTAAGGGTGGTAAAGGCAAACAAAGATTTGAACCGGTCACGATCTCAATCGTTAGAAAACACAGTGTCTTTTTCGTGAAATCGCGTGCCGTGGTTGGTGTGATATATTTGAAAGAGATGGAAAAATAAGACCGAATAAAGTTATCAGAGTTGGGTCATATGCTTACTTCTAAGTGAAAACACAAAGTACAAAAGGTATCGGAACTCGAACCCAAGGTAGGTAGGTATTTCCGGCTGGCCCCTTGTAGGGGGGCCACACATAGACCTTATGGTTCCTTATGGAACTCGAACCCAAACTTTGAGTTCTTTTCCATCCATTATAAGCTCAATTGTTACGTGTCTGGTTCATCAAGGGCAAGCCGGCTAGCTTTAATCATCCTCAGGTCTGGATTTTTCCCTATGCCCGCAGACCGCACAATCCCGACAAAATGACATCTCCAACGATACACAAAACATTCGCCTCGCACTACTGCACAAAATATATATATAAAGCGGGAAACACACACAAAGCTGAGGTTTGGCTGGTATACCTCGACGCGCCCGCCCTTCCTGTGGCCATCTCGTCATCTTTATGGTGATGGACCACCCATCCTGGACATTTACGCCTGGCTAATCCATGGCCATCATCGGATCCACTCCCCCCCTATGAAAGAATTTAAGCCTTCATGTTTAACTCGCTTAACTTTAATTTACAAATATTTTTTCTAATGGGAGATTATACATACTTAAACCTAATTTCTTTTCATACTAATAATACTACGTGGAGATTCCCCTATAAACACGGGTGTATATATATATGTAAATGTATGTTAACCTCCCTGGCCTTTTTTTTTTAGCCTCTTGGCTGCAATGGGCGAGCTAGGATGACTCGGCACAAACGCGGATTAAGTGGCTTGAACTGCCAGCGCATATATTGAGGGCTAGGATTCCTGTCGTACATTCGATGCCCTTTTCGACCTCGCAATAATTTTTATTTTAATTTCGCCTGCCTACCCTGTTGGAGCTCCAAAAAATGGTAACGACGATATTTTTTTAAATCGACTTTTCTTGGGTAAGTATATGCGATGGGTTCCTTGCCTCAACTATGGCCTTTCTTTTTTAATATCTGTTTCGTTTGTTCTCCTTGCTCCTGAGTCGCGACACAACCCTCCCCAAGGAGTAATTTAACCCACCCACACAATCTTAAAGGACTAAATAATTAAGCAAATACGAAAAATAACTAAATAAACAATAATACGTATATAAAGGAACAAATAAATTGGGGAAAAAAACCAAGGAATTGTTCCGGGGTTCAAAAAACCTCCTTATCGCCTCCTCTGGGATCGATGGCCTCTGGCCACGAAATCGCTCTTTCTTTCTTTCCTTCAAGGAAGGCAGCGAGAGCCTCAGGTGCTACCCGAACAGATGGGGGTTTCGGGAGCTACCTGGCCTCTGGGAACGGACTCACTTGATTTTGTCCCGTACGGCCTCTGGGGTGGGTATCCTGAGAGACGTCTAGCAATAGGCGGCGGCGGGGCCTTTCAACTGTCGTCAAATTTTTTTCCCTGCCTCCTTTGTCTGGCCGGCCTTCAGATTGGGATTGTTTTCTCCACAATCAAATCGCACTTTTATATTAATCCGAAAACTTTGCGCCAAAATCTATTCCTCCGTTTGGATGGCCGTTAAACAAAAAAGGAGAGCTCGTTATTATTGTCTTTCAACCGCCGCCGCTGGCTTCGACTGTTTCTCCTCACACCCTTTTCACCCCTTTTTATGCCCGCCTCGCCTGGTCAACAGGTTAACGCCCGCTTCGAAGGCCATGGCCTAGTTTCCCTTGGGAAGTAGGTGCGAAAGAGACTGCACCTGTTGCCTCTATTCAAACTCTGATTTCCCCTTACGATCATCACTCTTCCCAGTTCCCAAATCATACGCCAGGGGCGCTTTCTCCCCCTCCCAATCTTAATGTAGCTGCCAACCCGCTCCCATTTAGCCTTTTTAAAGACTGGCGCCCCGCTCCTTGCCTATCGATAAACTAAAATGCAACACAATCCTAATCCGATTTTTATCCAAAATCATTCTAGTTCCCATAAACCAAAACTTTGTAACTCTTACTTATTTTTCAGTTCCTTTTCTTCAGTTCCCACACTTTGCTTATTTTAGTTCACTTGCTTTTGGTGTTTCTTTTTGTTTTGACTACTAATTTTGGGCAAATTATTTACCTTACCTTAAGTTAAAATCACACAGGAAAATTTGGCCAAATTGTAAAACTTCTTGGACATGTTTGCTTATCAATCAATATTTTCTAAAAATTTGTCATATTTTTTTCCTCTGTGAACTTTACTTGGTTCCAAACTCAGTTCGAGGGGCTGCCTAGAACAGCTGCTACACGATATCTGTTTAACGTTTACCCACACTGCCCATCAGGCGTTAGTTCATTTTTCCTCATCTCTTTGTGCCTTTGAGAGAGCGAGAGGGGGCACATTTTTAGTTGAAAAAAATCGTTGGACGTGAACGAATCGGTCGGTGAAAATTTGTTAATTGCGCGTGTGGTGTTAAGAAATTTTTAATCATTTTGTTAATTACAACAATTACGTTGTAATTATTGTAACAAAAAAAAAAAAGTGCAATTTAAAAAGTGCCCACAGCCCAGGCAAGTGCAAAAAGGAAAAAAGATTCAAAACAAGTAAAAAGAAGAGAAGCCGCTGCTTACGCGCGAGTGTGTGTGTTCGTGTGTGTGTGTGTGTAAGAGAGAGGAAGTGAGAGAGCTGGAGTTTGTTAGTAAGCTTGTAGTGGTGGGCGGTTGTTTATGGCTGACAGGGGGGAAAATCGAGTTAAAAACCAGTCAAAGAATTTTCAATTGATTTGGAATTAGTTAAAGTAATATACTTACGCACAAGTTACACTCACTTCCCTCCCGCTTCCTACTCCTACGCAAAACACACACTTTGATATTAGCCGCGCGCGCATTAAAAACGTACAAATTTACTGTAATAGTTATTAACTCGCTCTCGCTCTCGCCGCTCTTGGCTCTCTATTGATAAATTTAGCCAAGTGAATCGGAAATGTTTTTAGCTATTTATTAATTAAGTTAACAAGTGGAATTAGTTAATAATCGCGTGTTTTTTTATAATCTTTAGAGCAAAACCCGTTTTTAATATATCAAAATATTGATCATCAGCTTCGATTTCAACTCCGACTCCGACGCCCACGCTCAGTTACAGAAAATGAAATCAAAGCAGAAAAATTCATTCACGCTGCCGCTGAGCAGCCCAAGCAACGGTAAATGGATGATGCTGAGTTTGCTGCTCGCGGGTTTATTGGTGGCCACCACCCAGGCTGTTGATCAGGTAAGCAGCTTACACACACCCCACCAGCTGATACTTGGATGAATCTTTTAGTTAATGATGATGAAATCATTTCAACATTTCTTAACTGTGATTCAGCTCTCTAGTTGATTTAATGTGGGGTAATTATAAGTGGGGAATGTCATGCAGTCTGTTTCAAAAGATTCTGTTAAAAATGACACGAGCCTTTGGTTATTTAATGAAAACTTATAGCTCTTGGACCACTTTCACTGAGAATTTACTAGAACTTCTTCGAAGCACCCATTTTCCAAGATTATAAGCTCTTCCTTAACAATTCAGAATCATCAACTGGACAATTAATAATCTCTTTCCTCTATTCCTCTTAATGGCTTCATTTTCAAATCAATGTTCTCTTAGGGACTTTCATAGCACTTAAGCTTAAGCTTCTTTTCACGCTCCCAACAAGCCTACCTCAAATGCTCTCTATTCTCCCGCACTGTAATATTCTTACAGCAGAGGCGGCCAAATGGAGAGGACAAAAAGTGCGCTTGTATTGGTGAACAAGAGAGCTCTCTCCAGACAACAGACGTTTTACTTGCAATTTAGTGTTCACCGCTTTAGCATAAAAACACGACTGACTTCGGCTCATATGAGCTGTGGATGGCCGCCTCTGTCTTACAGGCATCAGTCACTCTCTCGCTCTTCTATGGAACGTAGCACTTTTTCATCATATAGAAATTTCCCCTATTTTACCTCCAATACTCCATGGAGGGTCACTTCCCTAAGAAACCTAAACCAAATATCCTCAAAAATCGCTTTTGGAAACAAAATACCAACGAGCGGGTAAAAATAAGCCACTGTTGTCCTCTATAGTATAGCCCTTTCGGTGATTAAAAAGATATTTATTTCATGGGCGACTTAAGGAGGACTCGAAAAGGACTCATGCAAATGCTCAAAATGTGATTCATTCAAAAACGACTGGAAAAAGACTCCCAAATGACTCAAAAAGGAGTCGAAACTGAACAGAAAAACGGGATAGAAATGACTCTTCATAAAGAGTCGCGGCTAGGGTACCATTTTCTCCCGACAAAAGTATCATTTATGATCAGAAATCGAGCGCATTTATGACTATTTAAATCAGACAGAGGACTCGAAAAAGACTTAAATGTGATTAGAAATTTCATGAAATGTTGGCTGGGATCACATCTGCTTACTTTCCTCAAAGTCCTCAGCACAGTTAAGCTTAGTTACCTTAGCTTTTCAGTCTAACTTTTTACTGAAGCGTAGGAGAAAATAAGAGAAAAGATGTGAAGCTGAAGCTAAGTTCCACAGGCAAAAAATTGCCCAAATTTTGATGAAAAATCGACTAAATATGCAAACTTACTAATTTATCCGCTATTTTTTATCAAATTGCTTACGTATGGAACCATAGTTATACCCTGTTCTCATTAAAAATGGGAAAAAGGGGATCATGAAGTTGTGCAAATGTATGTAACAGCCAGAAGGAAGCACCTCCGACCCCATAAAGTATATATAATCTTGATCAGCACCAACAGCCGAGTCAATTTAGCCATGTCCGTCTGTCCGTCTGTCCGTCCGTCCGTCTGTCCGCCTGTCTGTATGAACGCGTCGATCTCAGAGACTGTAACAGATAGAGCCACAATTTTTGGCATGTATGTAGGTGTATACTGTACCCACATCGAGTTGGTTTCAGATTTGGAAAATTCCACCTCCTCCATCTTTTAGCAGCGAAAAACTGTCTCTCTCTCTGTATGAACGCATTGATCTCAGAGACTATAGGAGTTAGAGCCAAAAATTTTTGCATGTATGAGGTGTATACTGTACCCAGATGCAGTTTGCTTCAGATTTGGTAAATTCCCCCCTCCTCCTTCTTCTAACCGCGAAAAACTGTTAGAGCTACAATTTTTAAGCTTAAGCCTAGTGACTTAATATATATTTAGTTAGGCCCAATATCTGTCTGTTCTGTATACCACTATAGGTCTGTTCTGTATAACTATAATTCAAAGCTATAGGAACCACATTACTTGGGACAGGGTATTTTGCTGTCGGGGCACTCACTGCAATACTCTTACTTGTTTTGAATTGGCTTACTAGGCCTCTTACCTCATCCATTCGAACGGCTTGAAGACAAATAGCATCAATTCAATTTCTCACAAAATGAGCTGTAACCGTCAGATAGGCCCTGTTAGAGTTGGTAATGGTAACTGCATCGCAGGTGAATGCAAAACTATTAATTTGCTGAAACGCCGTTTTCACTTTATCCTTACAATTATCATACTTTCTTCAATCAACTCTGTAACCTGTAAATAAAGACGAGATTTTAATGATTTTACATATTACCCCAATGAAACACTTTGTCGTTGGCAAGTGGAGGTGGGAATGATAGAGTATACTAATTAAAAATTCACACCTTTGAGCTACTTTGCATTTTATACAAGGCACGCAGCATTTGCTCATAAGGTACATAAACCCTTCCTTTTCAATACAGCGGACAGGAAGATTGTCCTTGCATATCATTATACGTAAGACAGCTTCCGATATTTCATTCGATTTAAGACCAGTATCTGCAAACAGACACACTTACACTGTTTGTTAAAAAAATTCAAATATTTAGTTTCCATATTTACCTTTGAAGGCTTATAATTCTTTACCGCATCCACTACTAATGTCTGGTTTGGTGGTATTTTCGACTAAAAAATTCGAAGATTTTAAGTAAAATTATAGACATATATTAGAGCTTCCAGACATATATGTATTTATGTTCAATATCAGTACATTTAATGTGCGACCGCAATATAAAAAATGTATAAATAGCAGCCAATTCCACATACGAAGAACGCAAATTCCCAGAATTGAAAATGATATACATATACTTACATTTGCCGTTGATAAGTTGCATTTCTGCCAAGCATCTTCATGCTTTGCTTTTAAGTGCACCTTATATTTATTGTAACTATACATACCGCACAAAAATCAGCTTAAAAGGACCAAAAATCCATTTCCATTCTGGAATTATCCTTTATTATGGATTATTATCTATTAATGTGGACATTCAAAAGGCTTATGCGTAGCTTCTGAACACCCGACGAAAAACATAAAGTAATGTTAACTACGGACTAAATAGGTTAAAAAATAAGTTAAAATAGTTCTTTTTAAAGCAGTTAGAGAAACTAATTTATTATTGCTTTCGAAATTTTAAAGCGAAAAAAATGATAATACTCAAACAATACTCAGCGTTGAATACATTCAGTTCGATCAAAACACAGCATTGACCGGCCAACCGCTCTCTCTCTCTCTCTTTTTCCATATCTGTCAGCAGCGCCGTCTCAGCCAATGCCTCTTTGCTCACTCGCTTACTCTAATCCATCGTCGTTAAGCCAAACCTAATGTATGAGCGACTTCGGGGTGCACTGATTTTATTGCTGGCATTATTTTTGTAATCGGTACATAGAAGAACAAAAGTTGCTTTCTAATGGCTAAAGAGGTCATTCCATCAGTGTTGACCAAGCTAAAGGAGCTTCTTCTCTCCTAAAGAAACAGCTACTGCTGTGGTTTAAACCAGCGTTGATCATCGGTTCACATATAAAAGCCCAACGCAGGCCGAAGCTGAGACCAAAACCAGAGTAAACCAGAGTTCCCCAACGATAGCCCCGGAGGCACGAACTTACTTGCCAAATCTTACCGAATGCTTGCCGAAGTCAACCTTCATTGTGTGTTAGAGAGAGACACAGTCACGTTTTTGCGCTCTCTGCTCGGGGAACCCTGGAGTAAACCAAAACGCTCTCATGTTTTAGCCTTGCTCACGTTGACAATCCTTGGTTTGAGCTCTTTCAGAGAGAAAATTCTGAATAGTCAAATTCATCATTTCGCCTAATACCGGCTAATTCACACACTGCAGATACCAAGTGCAAGTAGGTAGACCCTGGCTTACAAGCAAGAAAAACCCAATAAAACCAACCAAATATCTTGTCTCCGTCTGTTGCTGGCTGTGCTGTCTGTCCTGTCCTGCCCTTTTGCCTTGAAAATGTAATTCCCAGAAATCTATAAAAATAAACACCAGGCACCTCTGCAACGTAGGAAGTAAGTACATAGGCAAAAATCGTAGGCGGGTTAAGAAGTCATGGGGCTAACACCTATTTGTGTGGAGTGTATGAAGGGGGTAGGGGGAGGGGGGGGGCACACACATGACGACACATGCCAATAATGCTAATGAAGGCCAAAATGCGTAAACGAGACAATGCCAGGACAAACACAGACGACGGATGAGCTGCTCATCAAAGTGCTGTGCACGTTCTTAAAATGTTTTCGCCCACCAATATCCTCTTCCACATCATCATCAACCAGGCATAACCACAAAACTCTGCCAATTTTGGCAAAAACAGGACTATTTTTTGGTGTTTTTTTTGTTTTGGGGCCAATAAGTCAAAGACAAACAAACAAAATTGGCAACAGCCGGATGCCAACTTAAACACTTTGGAGAGTCCAGTGACCAGGCCAGCGACTCACATCCAAAAGGAATTTTATGAAGAAACAAATGTTATGTGTGTGCTGTGCTTCATAACTAGTGAAATCTATAGATTGGAGTTGAGTCTCCCTCCCCTGGTGCAGTCATAGCCTTATTTGTGCCATGACTGGAGTTGCCTTGTCTACGCACACACACACACACACACACGTTTGTTGCCATATTTATGCGTTCGCAATGCAGACAGTTTTAATGTCTTCTCTTCAGCTGGCGCATGTACCCATCCAACTCCCCTCCACCCCCCTCCCCCTCTCCCCCCGTAATTCATCTACTTCTGTTCATTATCTGCGTCATCGTTGGCGTCAAACTGCATTCATCCAAACTGGAGTGCAATGCCTTGGAGATGCACACACTCACACACACACTCTAGTACACACATATTGATTAGTTCTCTCCTCCGACTTGGGTTCTGGGATTTTTGCATAATAAGTGAGCAAGCAGAATTGGGGTTTTCCCCCCAAAAACCTCAAGCCACAGGAAAAAACAAATAAAAACAATCAAGATAAATGGATTAAGCTGCAAAGGATTGTATCCAATATAGGCTGCCAAGCAGTCTAAACCATAATACATTACACAAAGAGAGAATATATTTATTTATTTTAGTTTTAAGCCAAGTCGAAAAGAAAAGGAATCTAGAAAGACGAGCCCTATAAAGAGGTCAGAATTGCTAGTATCCATTTCACTGTAAACCTTAAGAAGGAACCTTAATCAGTTCACCAAGTTTAAATTAAGCAGTATTTCGTGTGATCGCAGAACAAAAATGAGTTGTGGCAAAATATCGGAACGAAAAATAGAATTTTCCGAACAAGTTTAAGAAAAAGCTGGAAAGTTATTCTTAAAAACGGCCTTTAAAAGTTGAATTTCGGCGGAAAAGTAAAATTCGGTAAAAAATTCAACCTTCTGGAAAGATTTATACTTCTGAAAGTAAAAGAATAATATTCGACGAAATTACGAGTGATCCCGAAACAAAATTAAGTTTTTGGCTTTCTTTCGGACCCAAAACAAGAACTTTCCGTACAGATTTATGCAAAAAAGCAAAGGTATTCTTAAAAACGGCCTTTAAAAGTTAAAATTCGAGGTTATAAGTAAAAAATTGAACTTTCTGGAAATATTTATTTTTCTGAAAGGTTTAAAAGAGTAAAATTCGACGGTATTACGTGTGATCCTGAAACAAAAATGAGTTTTTGGCATTTTTTCGGACCCAAAAATAAAACTCTCCGTACAGATTTATGCAAAAACTGCAAAGGTATTCTTAAAAACGTCCTTTTAAAATTAAATTTCGAGGGTATAAGTAAAAAATTTAACTTTCTGGACAGATTTATACTTCTGAAAGGTTTAAAAGAATAAAATTCGACGGTATTACGTGTGATCCTGGAACGAAAATGAGTTTTTTTTGCATTTTTTCGGAAAGTTATTCTTAAGGACGCCCTTTAAGGTATGAAATGTACTTACCGTACAGATTTATTCTTTTTCAGGGGTTATAAGGAAACGATTCGGCGCTACTACATGTGATCCTAGAACAACAAAGAGTTTTACAATTTTTTCGGATCAAAAAGTAGGTGTTTTTGATAGAGTTAAGCGAATGCTGGAAAGTGGTTCTTAACGACGGGCTTTAAGGTTTCAATTTCGGTGGTTAATAGTAAAAATAAATCAACTATCCCTACAGATTTATCCTTTAGGAAGGGTTATAAGGAATAGAAAAGAACAAAAATAGAGTTTTAGGCTTTTATAGGGACTACACTAACTTCTAAAGTATCGAAAAATAACTTTTTGAACACATTTAATTTAAAATCGGGTCTTAAACCTTTAGGACGGTATTTCGGGGTTGAAATTCAGCGATATTACGTTCGATCCAAATAAAAAAATAACTGATTTGGTATTTGAACGCACTTTTGTACCTTTGCAAGTCCGAAAATTTTATTTTTCGAACAGATTTAAGTCAATCACGAGAAACGTCTTTTTAAGTTTAAGACTAGGTTGTTTTGAACTTTTTTAGAAATTAAACTTAGGAACTGCTTTAAAAAGATGAATGAAAATGCTTTTTAAAACAGAATACTTTATCAATCAGAATACGTAACTTCAAAAGGCTAATACTCGAAAAATATTTTTCAACAGACTGGTAATTCAGCACAGCGGAAACTAAAAATTCCTGTCAAACTTTATATAAAAAAAAACTGGGCAGGAATTTTTAGTTTGCCTTTTCGTTGCTTGTGTATCCAGCAAACATGAACGTAATCCACAGTTTCTTATCGATAGTTGGCATATCGATAGCGTGTGTGGATGGAGAGAACAGCTGATGCACAGCGCAGGAATATATTGCCAAGAATTATTTTGGATGTGATGAGCGAAAATTTTGATGGGAATGCTTTTATATTTTGTTTGTTATGAGCTGTCATCTGGCTGGGGAACCATCAGCGTGCAAAGATTGGTAGGCGATGGTGCTAAAGGCACACTTATGCCAAATTGATGAGGCCGCCGGAGGGATGCCGTCTATAGACAAAAAGGTCGGAGATATGTTGTTGTTTTGTTTAAGACGCCTTCTCAATCTGTGTGTCGCCAGATCATAGGCAAATCTGTCAGAGTGGTGCACCAATTGGTCATGATTCCTGCTGGTGTGCATATCTGTTTGGACGCATAATGGCAAAGCGTCCACACCGCGGAATTTACATATGTATGCATATCCCACATAGAAGACTCTAGTTTCTTGAGGGCAGTGGATCATGCCGTACCCCATAACGGGATCGCCGCTACTAAGACTAAGAAGCCAATGGAGCTCCACTGCCGTAGCTACTGCCCGAGCCACATGGACTTTCCTGGTCAACCGGCGGTCCAGAGACATGCCAAGGTACCGCGGTATCTATATATGGGACTCTTGATCCTAGGAGTCGCACTTAAGTAATTTTCGTATGGTATTGGCTATGTTCCAGCGGTTCGTCCATCGACCAAAACCAAGGTACTGATCCGGCCACAAAATCCCTAATATAAATGCGAATGAATTTAGGCATCCTACGATAAGAGACTTAATATGATTGGCGTACAACCAATAGGTCATACTACATACTTTGGAGATGATCGCATTATAAAGTAATCCAGTTAACAACATGCTGCAGTGATGTTTTATGCTTATCATCCCCAAGTACAAAGTACATAGATCCTACTAAAAATCTCATTTTTATTTTTTTAAATTTATTTAAATTCAAAAAGTTAACAGTGCGTAACTTTATAAACGATTAAGAATATGGGATATAATTTTTAGGAGCAAAACTGAAATAAGTTTTTTAGTTTTTTTGGGGGGCTGCGCCCCCCCTAAAAACAAAAAAAAAAGTTTTCGAGAAGATTTAAGCAAAAAACGGCATTTAAGGGTTAAGATTCAGCGGTGTTACGATCGATTTCAGAACACAAATTGATTTTAAGAAACTTTTCGCAACGCCCTACCTTAAATAGAACGGAAAACTAAGATTTTGCATTAGTATGATCGATCCCATAATAGAAATGGTTTTTTGGTAAACTTAAAAAATTCTGAAAATAACTTTTCGTACGGATTTAAGTTAAAACAGTGTCGTTTTGCTTAAGAACGACATTTGAGAGTGAAGATTTGGAGGTGTTAGGGACGATCCTAGAGCAGAAAGTCAATTTTTCCTATTTTTTCCCTAGGTCTTAACTAGAAAGTGCGAAAAAATTGTATCCGGGTCATTAATCTATGAAGATTGTCAGATTTATGTTAAAACAGTGTCGTTTTGCTTAAGAACGACATTTGAGAGTGAAGATTCGGAGATGTTAGGGACGATCCTAGAGCAGAAAGTCAAATTTTTGCTATGTTTAGGTTTTAACTGTAAAAGTGCGAAAAAATTGTATCGGCGTCATTAATCTATGAAGATTGTCTTTAAAAGTTAAAATTCTAAAGTAGAAATGCGTTTTTAACTTTTTATTGCACTGCCTTATACTTGAAAGTCCGATAAAATGAATTTCCAAACAGATATAAAGAAAATTCAGGACTTTAGACTTAAGGACCTTACTTTAAAGTAGTGACTCGGCGGTATAACGGGTGATCTAAATGTAGAAATGAGTTTTTTGGCATTTTTTTTGCACTGCCTTAACTTTAAATGTACGAACAAATGACATTCCGGTCAGATTAAGGAGAAATCCGGTATTGTAATTCCAAGGACGGCCTTTAAGGGCTAAGAATCGGCCTTAAGATGATCGAAACGAGAACAAAAAGGTGTGTTTTTTGGAATTTTTCAAATTGCCTCACCTTTTAAAGTTCAAAAATTGTCGCACCGAACCAGATTTAACTGAAAAACGGGACTTTAATCATTGATATTCAGTGTTATTCAATCAAAATTGTGCCAAAAAAAAGGCTTTTCCATCAAATGTTTCACCCAATAACCTAAAAACTTAATTTGATTTTCCTCTTTCGCATATTGAGAATCCGTTCAATTTTGATGTACAATTTCTTTGCTCATTACACACCTCGTGTGTGCCTCTCTCCAGCAGGTACCTAACATACGCACATACATATACGTACTATTGTATAGCTATTCCATTCGCACTCCCCCTGCACTTCATTATATTCCCCCCCTCCCCATTGCTGGTTTTCAATTTGATTTTTCAATTATTATTCACATGTGGTTTGGTTGCCTTGCCCATTTGTCTCTTTGCGTTTGTGCTTTGTGTTTGTTGTCTGGCATGTGCATGCACTTTGCTGTTCCTCTATCTGTCTCCCCCCCCCCCTCTCCCTAGCACCACCTTTGCTTGATACAATAGAGGCGACGAGATGTCAAGATGTTATCATTATGGGATTTAATGCCATTTACTTTTTGCAAAATGTCAACGGCTCACAGTATATATGTATGTAGGGGAATTACTTTTGTGTGTAATCCAAGTTCAATTGAAAATCCCCTCAAAAACAACATCTGGGGAGGGTGGGAGGTAAGGGAGCCCCATAGAGGCTTGCTCTATAAAAACCAAATCCAATTAGCTAATTTTTACATGTCAAGAAAACATAAAAGCAAAGTCAATTGCAACAAAACCCAAAGGGTTGCCACAAATCAAGCAAAAGCAAAAACATTTGCAACATAAAAACAGAAACACACACACACACACAGCCATAAAGAGAACTTGAAGCGAGAGAGCGTTGTAAAGTTTTGTAAGTGAGAGAGAGCGTACAGAAAAAAAAAATAAGAATATGTGTGCAGGCGGCGCAAAAACAACAACAGCATAAAATGTAAATGTGTGTGTGTGTGTGTGTGTGTGAGGCAGCAGACAGAGTTGGAGAGAGAACAAAAAGACAGAGCAACGCAATGTGGAGTTCGAACTTCAGCAGAGACGTCAGCGTACAACCGACTACACTAAGCTGCAAATTTGAGACATTTGGAATTGACAAAGACCTAATTCTGTTTTCGAATCCGATTAATCGGAATTGATAAGAGTTGTGATTTCTAAGAAATGATTAAAGAATTCGTTCGAATCTTGGGATTGGGACTTTGAAGTTAGAGGTCGAAAAAAGCGAATCCGATTCCGCATAATTTGATCGAAATCGAAATCGGGAACAA